>JABUQX010047388.1:0-17500 GCA_015478945.1 Trachelipus rathkii | reverse complement strand
CACCATCCCCTGATTCCCAGTCTCCCACCCACCCCCGAAAATTTTCTAGGACACTAAAAATTTTTTAGGGTGCGGCAGCGGTTTCATATCCGTTAATAATATAAAAGTGCAGATGTTAAATTAATTTTACATAATTCGTCGCTGTCAGGCTGTCAGGAACAAATCTGCGTAAAGTCCATTAGGTTTTAAACTGAACGTTAAACCATCACGAGAAAGGAAAATGCACAATTAGAATGGTTCTCAGCTATTTTTGAAGATTGTTAAGCGCCATACTTGAATTCTGATACTGAGTATATGAAATTGTGCACTGGTTATTTGTACCAAACCAATTAAGACAAATTCCTAAATAAAATTCACCCAACAGTTGCCTTACTTTCCGAGCCCACCAGACTTTATCGCGATCCACCCATTTTTTTATACCTAATTTTTTGCTGTACTTGATTTAATATCAGCATTAGGAGATGTTTTTAAATTTTTCCTTTGCATATTCATATCCGAAACATATGAGTGATAAGCCCTATGAGAAAAGATAAAAGATAAAAGTTAATATTTTATAAGGAAGATCTCGAAAGCCCAAAATGGAAAGAATTTAGTAAAAAAGCAGTAATGGATTTATTGGAGAGTTGAAATGGCACACAGCAACAAGTCGCCCAAAGAATGCGCGCAATGAATTGGACACTAGGTTCTGTTGCGCGAGTCACAATTCGCAAATATCTTACATTTGTTGCAAATACGTGGAATTTTACCCTTATGTTATCGATGCTTCGACAGAGAAAGAAGTCTTGTTCAACATTAAGACTTCTGAACCCTACTTGAGAAATACTAGTTGGAATGAAAAATGAAGACTATATTGGACTTGCCCCCCCTCCTCTACATACATTGCGAATATGAAAAAAAATGGAAGATGTTATCTCATGACTTCAGATCTACTCACCTCTCTGTCGGGCGAGGCGATTACAGTTTAACCAATTTAGGTAAGATGATTTAGTCAATTTCATATAAGATTCTTGCCCATTTTTTCTTTAGGAATTAATATTTGTCCATCTCCACTTTATATAGTAGTATAATATATATATTATATATATATAAGAATATATATATTATAGTATATAAGTTATATATAATATTAATATATATATATATATAATTATATAGTATATATTTATATTATAGTATATTATGTTTATATATATATTAGTATATAATTATATAATATTATATATAGTATATATATATTTATAAGTTATATTTATATATTATATTATATAATATTATATATTAATATTATATATTTATATAGATATATATATTATATAGATGATAGAGCCATTTTTGTGTTGGCCTCTCCCGCGCGAAAAATAATTTCTGGATACGCCACTTGAGATATTATAGTATATATATATATAGTATATTATATATATATATATATATATTATCTAGATATATATATATAATATATATATATAGTAATATATATTATAGTATTTCGGTTTTTATCTTTTTCTGCTCGCTATAATTATATTCGAATACGATCTATATAATCTGATATTATATAATATATATATATATATATATATAATATAGAATATTTTATATATATTATATTATATATATAAAATATATGATTATATAGTTATTATATAATATATATATATATATATATATTATATATTATCGATATTATTTAATATTATTTCCGTTACGTCTTATTCTCCATTTATATATATATAATTATAATAATTTAATTATATTATATTATATATTTATATTATATTATTATATATATTATATATATATTATTATATATAATAATATAATATATGTATTTTAATTTAATATTTAGTATATATATATTGATATATTTAATATATATGGATATTCCCAGGGATCTTACCTCCAAAGCAAATTTTGAAGGAAAAATTTAAACAAAAGAGGAGAATTATAAATATCCCGTTTAGTTTTTTGAATTTATACCTATATAAAAAAAACAACATTAAATGTATTTTTGAACTTCACATAGTCAAATATACTATATATATATATATATATAATTATAGTATTATATATATATATATTATATATATATATACTATAGTATTATAATATATAATATAAGTATTATATATATATTATATACTGATATATAATATCTGGCAAGTATACTATATATATATTATATATAATATATCATATCTCAAAAGTTCAGAATAGTACACGGGAAAAGGTCAATACATTGTCGGAATCTGCTTTAAAATTTGTTAATTAAAATGAAACTGTTATGATAAAAAAAAAAAAGAAAAGAAAGAAAATATATATAAATACAATAGATAGCTACAGGGAAAAGGAATACATCTTTGGAATCCTTGTGTATCTTTAAATATCAGGAAAATGAATTAAAAAAAAGCAAAAGATTTTTTCTTTGAGGGTTTAAATAAGACATTTTTCATTTATCTTATAATTATATTTATAATATATAATATTTATATTAGCTATATATATATATATTATATATATATATATATGATATATAGTATAATATATACTTATATATATATAATTATATATTAGTTATATATATATTATATATATAATATATATATTTAATATTATTTGTTAAAGTTTTTAACGGAAAATTATGTTTGATAGGCTGGGGCTCTGAGGCCGACAGGGGCATTGATCACAAGGGACGTTTTCTCCGATGTTACCCCGGTTGTAGGGAGTAGGAGCTGCAGGACTTGGAAAAACCCCCCACAACACCCAAAAATTAACCAAGTAGGCGGTCGGGGTATAGGTTTGCGCAAGGTTCCGGCCAAAGAACCCCTCCCCGGGAGGGGAGGGGATAAACATAGGTCTCGCAATACCCGTAGTTCCCCAGGATAAGGTCGAGAGACCCTTCCGACCTCCTGCCATTCGGTAATTGCGGTATACCTTGGTTTTATTGTGTGGAGGATTCTTTAGTTAAAAAAAAAAAAAACAAAAAAAAAAAACAAAATTACGTAGAATATCTACATTTATTAAAACGTCGTGTCGGTACTATATTTCTTTCACAATTAGCCTTTCTACTCATGTACTATAATTATTAAAAATAAATTTTTTTTTTTTTTTTTTTTTTTTGACTTTTTTTTACCAGGATTCCAAAAATGTATTCTCTTTCCCTGTAGCTATTGTAGTTTTTGAGTATAATGTATTTATTTATTATTAATTATTTATTTATTCTTATTTATTTATTTTTTTACGATTTTCCGCAACTAAAAATATTGACAATCTGGCACTAACTCATGATTTAGTTATATTGCGATTCTTGGAGAAGAAAATCTAAGTAAAAAACATATTCGGTTTTCTGCTTATTTATAAAAATATCGTCAGGTTTCATCTACAGTTAACTACGCCACCGGTATATGGCGTAGGCTACAACTTAGCCTTAACTGAACAACAGTCAATAAATTAATAATAAGTTTAAACCGCCATATTTTTTAAATTCGGATTCAATGTTTCTTTTTGCTTGGTTGAGTTTAAAAAATGCGGGATGAAAGAAGTCTTTTTTGAATAAATTATAAAAAAAATGAATGAATGTGTTTTAATGAAATTATAAATATACCTCTAAATAATAAAATATCCATTACTATGATAAATTCGGATTAAATTTCCCAAAGCTTTTTTTACGGAGTAAAGATCAAGGGGAATAGCTATATATATATTATATAATATTATATTATATATATATATATATATATGATATATATTACTATATATATATATATATAATATACTATATATATTATAATATATAATATATATATGAATTATATATATATTATTATATGATCCTTGATGAGTTCACAGTACCAGGTTTTATGTATTCTTTTAAAATTTTTTCATGGTATTGTGATTGTATCGATTGATAACGGGACAAGGTTGAGTGCATTGAGGAGGGATGCAAAAAATTTTAAATACAAAAAAAAAAAAAAAATTTCATTAGTAATAATATTGGTATTTTTTTTTTGTTACGCATCGTGATGATTGGGCAGGGCCGAAGGAGTCTACGTCTCGGGATATTTATCTTGATACATGAATTGCAGTGCATAAAAGTTTTGCCAACCAAAAACAAGAGAAAACTGTTACGGCAAGATATAATTCCTCTGTTACATGAGGTCGAAAATATTACTTGCATCGTCGGAATCCCAATATATGCTGTTAGGTTTGAGAGTTTTTACTTGCATCGATTCGAATCCATATTAAGCTTAGTTGGCAGTTAACTTACCCTCAAGTTCGAGTTATAATATGTTTGTGGGTTTTATACGCAGAATATTATAGTATAATATATATTATATTTATATATATATATCATTATATATATATAAATATATATATACTTATATATTATATATATATATAATATTGATTAGTATATTATATATATATATATATATATATATAGTATTTTATTCTTATTTATTTATATATATTATTTATATATATATATAAAACAATCCCACGGACACGTGTTTAGTTACCCACAACATTTATTTTTTACGTTACCTTAAGATTTCAGGCGTTTCTCAACCTTTTAAGCCTCGCGACCCCCCAAAAGCCAAAACACAAAAAGAAGTTAATAAACTCGCGGCCCCCTAATTACCCTATATATATATTAATATATATTATGTATATATATAATAATATAATATAATATATAATATACGATATATATATATATATATATATATATATTATATATATATATATATATCTATATATATATATTATAATAAATAATAAATATATATGTATAATATATTATATATAATTATTATATAATTTATATTATTATATATAATATATATATACTAAATATATATATTATATACTATTATATATATATATATATATATAGTATATATATCATATATAATAATATTAATATATATATAATATAAATATATATAATTCCCTTAATAAAAAGATGCTTTTGGGATGCGCATAAGGATATTTGTTTATTTTATTAATATAACTTTTTATTAATACCAACTGTGTAACATCTTGATTTTATTTAATTAGAATAAAAAGCTGTTTTTCTCGATCGTCAATTAAATATTTAATTTTTTGCGACCCACCGTATATCTCGCTCGCCCCCCCGTTGGGGGTCGCGACCCTCGGTTGAAGAACGCTGCCTTAAATACTTTCTCACATTTAGCACGTAAAATCCACGTTTTACCTTTCTCATGAAAATGAATGTCTTGCCTTACTTATTATCAAATATTTAATATTTCCAAATTGTGTATCTTTCTCATCAGCATCGTAATTAATTGCTAGTATCATATAGAACACGATAGGAAAAAAGTTAAAAAAAAAAACAAAAAAAACAAAAAAAAAAGCTTTTTTATACTGCGCCATGAAAACTCATAAGGTTATATATATATATATATATATATATTATATATAAATATATATATATATATATACTTATTACATATATATATATATATATATTACTTATATATATTATTATATATATATATTATATATTATATATTAAATATATTATATAATATAGTATACTTATATAGATATTCACATGCCCTCTCCCGATTGTGGGAGTGAGTGCGAGCGTAGCATACACGGGAAACAGAGAGTTAGAAACAGATGAATCAAGTCAAAAAAGAAAAAGCCCCCTTTTACCGTCCCCTTTTACCTCTAAGTGAGGAACTCACGCCTGTCAGAAAAATTCCGCCCTAAGGCTTCACTGAGAACTGCGACCGGAACCCTCACTGGGTGTATCTCGGTTCAATATGGGGTTCAATGCCAATGAGCACAAGCTCACAGACGCCATACCCCGCCTCACAAGAACCCGAAGCCATCGTTACTCCTGTCATGCATTTCTCAGCTTCTCGTGGCTTGCCCAACATGACACTGCCTCTCCTTCAGGCAAGCCTTTAGCTGGACTCAGTCCACGTTTTTCTTCGGCTCCCAGCCGGTCGATGTCCCAGCAACACTCACCACTACTATACATCCGTTAACCAACCGACTATCATCCATCCTTTCCAATATGACCAAACAATATCAATTTGTACTCTCGTTGTATTCTCGGCATATAACGCCTTTCTCACAACCACACCAACTCCCTTTAATGCGTTTCATTCCTGCTTTATCAAGTTTCTATCTCACACTAACACGGCCCCTAAGATTGTATTGTCTAATCTGAAACACCTATTGATACCCCTTTAATCTCTATACCTCTTAGCCAGGACCATAGGTTTCACTACTTCAGTCTTAATACAGTAACAAAAATAGTTTCATGGCAAAACTCTAGCGCACTGCAAGACTGTAGTTCCTTCACAGTCCACCAAGGCATTTAATTTGACACCAGTCAAATTCCATACCTTTCACAAAGTTTCCTGCTTACACTCATGCATCATCCGTTCCCTTTTCATCCAAACATATATGCCTAAATATTTTAAACTCAGACACTGTCTTCCAGTTCTCACATCTAACATGAACTTCAAAACCGTGGACTCTTCTCACGACTACCATAACCTTACTCTTATCCTACCATTGTACTTTTTTCAAAACCCTCAATTTTTCAAACCTTTCCTTTTACACCCTCACCAATCCTCTCAAAACTCTCTTCAAGATTCACCACATTAAAGCCAAATCATCAGCACACAATAAGCAAAGGCACCCTCCCACTCTCTTCCATTCTTCTTCATTCTAACACCACATCCTTCGCCAGCCCCACCTCTATATTCTTTCATAACCCCATCTATATACAAATTAAACTTAACCAAGAAGAACATGAACAATCCCTGTCTCACCGCGCTATTAATACTTTAAACCATTTCATTTTGACTCCAGTTAATTATTACCACATCTGCCAACTATTACTTTTGCTTCCTTTCCAAACAGAATATATCACTAACACATTCAAACAAATTAAATATTCATGGAGACACAACACATTCTTCCTCAGTCAAAATAATTTAAGTTAAACCCATTCACTTCACTTCATTTATTTTTATCACACGCTTTTGCAAACCTCCGCATAGCATCTTTTGATTCAGTTCAGTCACCTACACCAACACCAGTATATCCTATACACTTATTAATCCTGTTATACGCATGTTGCAAATCCATAAACCTAAATACGATTTATTCTTCTTCTCTTTCATTTTTTTCAATCATTATTCAATTGAAGATTCAATCTTACAGAACTTAGTTGCAAGGAATATGCATGAAATACATAACAGAGTCTGGTATGAAGTTGTAGTTTGGTTAGGTTGTTTTTGTGGTTGTTTGGGAAGCAGCGGTGCATCGGTTATACCACTTCCAAGCAACTGTTTTTTCCCAATCGAGTTCTCTCAGTCAATCAACGTACTTCTTTCAACCAAGATCATCAGAATAGTATCTTCCCTACCAACACGTTAGTAAGCTAATTCCCTTTGTAGGATCCTACTTCTTATATTCTCCTTTACCCTCAAAAAAAAAAAACTCAATATATACATCCAATGAAAACTCAAAGGTATATATATATATATAAAATATGATGATATAATATATATATATAATAGTATAATATATATATATAATATACTATAATATATATATATATATAATATTATAGTATATATTATATCTATAATATATATATATATATCATATATATATAATACATATTATATAATTATGATTATAATATTATATATATAATATATATAGTATATATATATATAATTATAATAATATATATATATATAATAGTATATATATATATATATAATATATTATATATATAATTAATATATATATCATATTATATATTAAGACCTAGTATGAGACATAGAGAATATAGTTTAACGAGGGGCGGGGATTAGCAACGGAAAGCACACTGTCCTCAAACTCGGGGAGGAAATGCCGATCCGGGCCACCCGCCTTCTAACGTTCATAGATTTCCGGAGTCCATGCACCCGATCAAATGACATGACAGGTAAAGGCATATTACACCTGAGAGGAGAAGGGAGGAGCAAGAGGAATGCCAGAATCATCAGGGTTGAGTTAGAGGAAAATAGCAGGCAAAGAGATGATTGGCCTTTTCAGTTTGGAGTAATTAACAAACGAATCATCAGAGGAATAAGAGAAGAGGATGATCGTAAGCAGAGTTGATTAGAGATGTTTATGGCAAGAGGCCAGAGAGATTTGTCAGTAGGAAAACAAGGGAGTCAGCGCACTTTCGTTTAATGAAAGTTCGCTTTGCTCGTTGAAGAGTATCCCTTGCCGCATTTCTAGCTGAACGAAAATTGGCAAGATGACTAGTGAACGAGAATTTCACACCAGAATACGCACCTGTCTCTAGCCTGAAAATGCCAGAGAACAAGGCACGAGCGATCAGGATTGAGAAGAAAAAGATTTAGTCCAAGAAGGAATGAACCGACTCATCCCTAATCAACAATTAACAGTTCCCCTTCATCGGCAGAGCTGAAGCGTTTTCTTCTGAGTCAAAGGCAGTAACTCCAATTATATTAGCGTAGAAGGAAGCAACGCAATGCCCCAATCGCCCGATCAAAGCTGCCAGAAAAGCCGCCATAGGGCAGGCGATGGAGATGTTGAGAGAAGGTATTAAAATCAGAGACTATAAGTTGTGGTCAGATTTACGATAGGAGCGAAGGTGGTGTATTTTCATAGAGAGAAGATAGTGTGGTGAAACATTAGGGCAAGTGTTGTTCAAGAATCGGGTGGACGATTCCTGGAATGTGTGTAGGTTCGTTAATTAGCTGCTCCAGATCGTTGAGATACTGAATATTCGGTAATCCTCCCCACCTAAACAGTATGCAGAGAACCCAACAACTTCAGTTTGTGTACATTGGTGAAATCCCGAAATACGAGGACCTCAGTATTTGGGAATGTAGAAATGATAGTAACAGGCTCGTGAAGAAAGTAGTAAGGTAAATCAGAAAAGGCATGAAAATCTGTTCTTTAGGAGAACAGTAGCAGAAGATCAATATATTGTCAGTAGAAGGAAGAAAAGATTTTAAGCACAGAACATCGAAGTTAGGAGATTCGGAGTGATTCTCGAGACGTGTAATAGGAGTGTTTATATGTTTACATAGCACATACTCCACCTGATTGGACGGAATTATTAAATAAATTATAGTTGGATATATTAAACGAGCTGAAGGATGAATTCTTAGCCTCTGGGTCTCAGACAAGAACATAAAATTATGGTTAGAGTTAGGAGGTGGTATGTGAATGGAGCCAAAGTTAAGGAGTGGCAAGCCATGATGTTCGGTAAAGTTAAAAGAAGAAGCACGCCTGTTGCAAATCTGCTATAATTACACGCACAAAAAAAAAAAAAAAAAAAAAAAAAATAAAACACAAAAAAAAAAAACAGACAAACAAATAGACAAAACAAAGGAGAAATGAGGAAAATTAATTCGTACGCTAAAAACTAAATTTAAAACCTGAAATTTAAAACGGTAAAACCCCTATTTACAGCAAATATCAAAATATGAATAATCCAGAAAGTTTTAAAAACACTCGCGTAATCACACACCACTCTCACGAAATTGCGTACAAGAAAAAAAAGAAAAAAATATATTGATCAACTAAAAAGTAGAAGATAAAACTATATAAATTATAATAGATGCTGTCCAAAAAGGTAGGTAAATGTTACGTTAAAGCCCAAGTTGGAGAAAAGCTAAAAAATCTAAGTTAAAAGGAAATCGAGGAAAAAAAACGTAACTTAGTACAAGCTATCTATATCGAACTAGATTTATTTATGAATCTAAAAGTTCTCATAATTTTTCACCCAAAAAAGTAAGAAGTAATCGGAGCTAAGTAATCGGCCATGTAGTATAGAGTACGGGTATGGATGGGGACAGGAATCTGGAAATCCTGGAATCGCTGGGAAGGATCCAGGACTGGAAAGTATTATTTGCTTTCCAGGACTGGGAAACTGGAAAGTAACTAATTGAAATTTTGTAATTCCAGGATTTTTGGAATGTTATTCCAGGATCCTGGAACTGGATCCTGGGAAACTGGAATATATATATATATAGTATATATATATATATATATATATATTATAATATATAATATATATATATATATATATATATATATTATATATATATATAGATATATGATATATATATATACATGCTTAGAGAATCCGTTCATGCAGAGAGGAAATACACGCACAGCTCACCGCACACCCCCGCACCCCCGTCACCCCAGCCTATATAATATTATATATCATAGTAATATATTATGATAATATTATATAATACTATTATATATATTATATCATGTATATATATATATATTACTCACACGTTATTACGTACGTTACATTCAATACACGCGTGTACACGCGCGCGGCGCATTAGCAATGCAAAATTATATTTTTCGCGTCGGCCCACCCCTCGCAGAGACCGTTCAAAACAGCAGCAGTCACATCTTCATGACCAAGTGCAGGCATCGCACTAAATAAGAGGGGAGAGGGGAGAGAGGAGAGGGAAAGAGGGAGAGAGAGAGGGGAGAGGGTTGTAGAAGGGTTGAAACAAAGAAAGAAAATCTAATTATCGTTTAACCCTAAAGGTGTAAGGTATCAGCTGCCAATTATAACATAAAAGAACAAAGGCATGGGAAGATTTTGATAAGTTATTGCCGTAGTACAAAGGAATGACAAAGAAACGTAAGACTCTTTGTTTGTTTTAGAATTAGATATTGTTTTAAATCTGAGGTTTAAAAATTACGACGGTTAAAGAACAAAGCCTTTTTCCAGTTGCAACACAGTGAACTAAAGACACAATAAACATTTTCTTGTTCTATTTATAATTATTATCTTTATATTATTAGTTATTATTACTTATTATTATTCTTATTATTATTATTATTATTATTATTATTATTATTATTATTCTTTATTATTATTAGTCAAATATTCAAAAATTACAAAAATAAGGGGTAAGGAAATCAATTAGTTTTTTTTTTCTCAAACTTTTTTTTTTCATTTATTAAATAAAAATATATTTATTTTGTACAAAATACACAGTTGCAATATATATATATATATATATATATTATATATTATATATAGTTATTATATATAATATATATATATATATATATAATATATATATATATACGATATGATATAATATATTATATTAATTGACATAGAAAGTTAGCATAGAGGTTCGAGAGGACCTCTGTATCCAAAAGGTATAGTTCGAGCAGTGTTTATAATAAGAGCCCTCTTTGTTGAAGTCATTCTCAGTTTCTTTGTTCCTTTTCTGATTGATACATCGCCCTTCTTAGTAGCCCTAAAAATCATTGAAGGAGTATTAACTTCTCTATATCGACGTTTGTATTACATCGGGTTTATTGAATGCATCAAGATTGAAAACCATTACTTATGAAGAGTGGGAGCTCTTCCTCTTTCTCTCATTTGTTTAATGAGCATGCTGTTACATCCTTATCTTTATACTGCGTTTGATCTCCAGCACCCAAAGCCATTCCCTCATTCTTCTCAGGCGATCTTGTATGCGACTTTATCTAAACACTATTTTCAGCATTACCGTCAAAATGATAATATCACTACTGCAATTGTAACTCAATGTTCAGCCCTTAGCTGTTCAGAATATGGTCGATGCTACCATCAGGTTTTATAAGCCGTGGAATCAGCGTAAAGAGTTAGTCCTGGAAAACAAGGCTGTCTGCTGTAATACCAGCACCGATTTCGTCGTGATCAAATCACAAAACCCTTCCTGTTTCGGCGTACGGCTCATCTTTTTTACTACAAGAATGCAAGAATCTGGTCTAGTCGCAATATTCATACCCTTTGACCAAGTTTTTCCATGAGTTTGTACAGTTTGACTCTTGCGTGGGCTGTAGTGAACGCTGCGATAGCTAGATTTGTAGACTTTGCAGTGTTATACGTATAAGCAGTGTATCGGACAGAAACTATATGTTTTTGTCCAGCAACCACTACATTTTCAATTTCCAAATCGGCTTGCTTTGCCAATGCCCAGACCTCTGCGTCACTGTGACAAATGATGTCTTCTGTAGCAGGTGCGCGTTCCTCCATTTTTCCCCAAAGAAATTAGACATAACTTTGCAAATGAACGGAGAACCTGGATTGCTCATTGATTTAGCCTTATCTAATTAACACCTTTCATTCTTTCAAAAAGCAATGATGAAAATGTCAAGTTCAGATCTGTGAACTCTGTGATACCTTCAGGGTTACCCTGAGAGGCCTCAGTTTTCCATTTCAAGAAGGCTTTCACGTAGTCTGTGAACAAACCGGATCATAGGTGTGAATTTCCAAATTTCAAAGATCTTGGTTCGATCTATGTAGCCTTTTTTCAACAGCAAAAATTTTAGTTCGGAGTGTCTGTGTAAAAAACACCCTTAATCACCGTTGACAATCAGCTGTGAGTGACAATCCTTCCGTATCCTTTTTGCTAGGCGCGACGTTCGACATTAGAGTAAATATTAGTCTTTTCATTTATACCTCCCTGGTACAACAGATAATTGTAATAAGCTTTTGAGGAGGTAAAACGCAACGTAAGCCACCCCAAAATATTTCCTCGTGCATGTTCGGCTATTATTCAGGAATGCTAGAGAGTCACTTCCACAAGTTTCTCAGGGGATGCCCGATAGGACTCTTGAAGATTTTTTAACCCAGTTGGGTACAACGATGTTGAAATCTGAAGGAACCAAAATTTTATTAGACCGGCTGTGGAGGGAAGTAATATAACCCAAATGGTTCCGTACGACCTCCGTACAATGCGTCGCCTATAATAAGTCTATGATTGGCGACATCGTTACCTATTCTATTGACATACGGTCCCAGAAGTTCCGTATCCTCTTCGTCAGGGTCAGCGTTGAGTATACTCACCAAGACTCATCTTTCATTTTTTTCCATTCGCATTCCCACACCCTCCACAACTGTCAAAGCCTGGCTCTTTTGGCTATGCTTCTTCCATGCAGCATGAGTTCATTCTATACCTGCAGAGAACTGGAGGGGACACCTCTATGGTTCAAGCTTGCCATCCTGCCAACTCATTGATGCCCATGCCAGATTACATCCATGAAACAAGTACGCTATGCGTTTCTTTCCACTGGTCTAGCACCGGGTGCAGACGCAGCCTTATCCATTGCCTTCCATCTCTGTTCATTCCTGGCTTTCAGCTGGTTGTCTACTTGAAGCTGTCTGAGGGCTACAAAGGCATCTCCGTCAATAGGCGTATAATCAACAACAGGTACCTCAGTGTAACCGTCAGGATGTACGTGTTTATTCTTAAGTTTAAACACTCGTTCGCCGCCATTGCGGGCATGGGTTATCCTTTGGCCTGTATACTTCTCCATGAATGCTATCCAACGAATACCTTCGTACGAATAATTTTTCTCTCCGTGTCGGCTAATATGAGCAACAGTATCATCTTTCATATAATGAGTTTTAAAGACTCTAAAACATAATGAAGCAATTGTACAACATTCCGTTAAACAATCTATTTTGAACATATCAATGAACATCTTTCGGAATTTTTCAAAACTTTGTCGTAAAATGTCAACATCCTGCACACAATATTTAGAGCATTCAGCTTTTATGTCATACTCTCTATTTTCGAACGAGCTATACCACTCGGTAAATTCTCGTTTCTCTGACTCTTCCATGCGGTTAGTTTCAAATAATTCTCTAGCAGGTATCCGACCAACATAATTTACATTATCCAGAGTAAGAAATCTATAGGGGAAGAACCTTTAGCTACATCACCTTCAAGCCCCATGCCATATTGGGTAGCTCTTCTCAAAGCACAGGATGTATAAAGAAGTGTCTTTTAATTTATATTATGCTGAGCTTCATAGTGCGGATGATCCTTTTGCTGCCTCCGTTTTACAGGGTTACTAGAAATAACACTAGCACCGGGTCGCGCTAATAATTTACTGAACACAAATTGAGTGTCAAATTTCCCAATCCATATATGGCTGACTACATTATTTCGGTCTTTTCTTGATGTTTATTGGAAAAAACTGACATAGAAATAATTTTCATGAATTTATCGACTGACACTTGTCTGTATCATTTTCAGCATTCAAATCCAAATGAAGATTTCCTGACGTTTAGTTCCACATTTCTCGCACATGTTCATTCTTAATTCTCTTATCGCTTGCAGCTTATAACAGCACCCAGCATGCTCACAAGTAGTACCGTACCATATCAACAAACTGATTTGCGCTCCACCTTTATCGAGTCTCGTTGTGTGTTTTTATACGGTTTCCACAGTGTTGTGGTCCGTAATAAAATGTGTAACATTTTTTTTCCTGCCAGTCCTATTCTTTCTTTTTTCAATGAGTTTTCATAAATATATCATACGTTATGAGCCCTTATATCAGGCGTTATTACTTCTCGATCGCTATTACTCCCACACAGGAATATTCACACCAGCTCATGTGAATTGGATCTGGCTTATTATCAAGAATTATTGGGTGTTATCACACAGCTCACAGAATTATTGTATTTCTTACATACCCATTTATCGTTTTTTCTATGGTTCTTAAGACATTCTTCATTATAAAAGTTACGATTACATTCAGGGCAATACTTTAAAGGAATATTATTATCTTCAGCCCTTCCCCCGCATTCATATGTGAGACACTGTTTACATTTGTAATATTCACATTCCTGGTTTAGATGTAAAGCCATATTTGTGACAAAACTGTAACATTGTCTACAAAAAATTTCACCCCTTATATTGTTAGGATTCACACTACCAATTGTTAATTTGATTTTATCGTTGGGAAGAGGGTAATAATAATGAGTATTGACAGCATCCCATCCTATTATATACAAATCTTTATCTCTATCATTTTCTCTTGGTTTATAAACCACATGCAGTTTTTCATCTTTATCGTTTCTGTAGACAAATATCCTACAATTTAAGACCCGTTCTATTATAGCAAATTTATCAACAGTCAATGGGTCCGCGTAATTTAACCTGCACTGATTGGCTATTTTCTGCGCCAATTTTACTATAGTATCAGGGTCAACCTTATTTATCTTTTTTTTTCAGTTACCACTTATACAACATGCAGCTATAGCTTAAAGCCACAACCAAACATGCTCAAGTCCTCCTATAATGCGCTAGCCGCCCTACTTGCCAATAAAATGAACGTTTTTGATAAGGATCAGGGTGATTTACAATAACCGTTGATCAGGTATTAGAGGTACCATTTCCCTTCAGGCTTATGCAATACCATTGACTTCTGACGATAAATCGTGAACGTTAGGCTTTATCTCAGAACTGAACAGGCCCTCTCCAGACGGGATCACAGGAGTTGATACCCAAATCATCACTTTATCTTTTACATCTTTGGGCAAGGTTAACGTGGAATTCGTTGCGAGCACCATCATTGAAAGTAAACCAAAATCTTGCTTTGTATTCTCCATAGTTCACCTCCTTTTTTAAATGTTCAACAATAGCCCGAATAACCCTTCTGAAAGCATCCTCAATATCGAGACCTCGGTTGAATACATTTTCTTCATTGACCCTGATTCTGTACCGATGAGTGTCAATGACTCCTGAATTTCTAGAGACTGCAGTCGTTGTAATTTCTAATAATTCAGCTGTAAAATCTTCCTCGTCATCGTCATCATCATCATCATCACCATCACGTTTTCTTTTGTTATTCTTCTGTAAAAGAGAATCCATCATAAATATACAGGTAATAACATAAGACCTATCTTAACTTAACTGATTCTATCATTTTCTTATTGTTTTAAATAATTACAGTTACAAGATTATCCTAAACTTCTTACTTTAATTAATAATTCATTCAAAACAGTATGTATTTAAAAGAATTTTGCAAATTACCACTCTACCCATCATCTGGGCCAATACATAAGGATCACACATCCATAAGTCGATATCTCTGATGATCGTTCACTCCCGCTGTATCCTGCACCGGGCATCCGTTGACCCATGTAATCTTATTCTTGAGCATCCGACTTTTTGAAGACCACGTTTAGCCTGTACAATTTTACGATCTTCACGGGGTGGTTCAGCGTCTCTGGGTTCACCATTATTATCAGATGAGGGATCGTTGTTGTTGTTGTTGTTGTTGTTGTTGTTGTTGTTGTTGTTGTTGTTGAACCCTCCACCCCCTCCTCCGCCTCTGTTAAACCCACTAGCTCCGGAGATATAGCAGAATGGGCAAAACTGTAATAATAAAATTACAAATCAACATTTAAGTGCCCATGTTTCAAAATACCAATAAAACCATTACAATAAGAATAGAGTTTTTGTAGAAAACAAATTCATTAATGAAAAGTTTTAAATAAATAAAAAAAGTTTAAGCAAAATCTAAGACCTAGTTTTTAGAAAAACTAATTTTAAGAAAACAAAATTTTTAAGAAATTTAATTGTTTTAAAAATTTTTCAGAAAAAATAAAACACTAAAGTCTTTTAAAATAAAAATGCAAAATTTTTAAATAAAAATCAAAAGATATAACAAGATATACAGCAAAGCAATTCATGACGGTTGTGCATTTTTCCCAGGCATTGATATACTTTAACTGAGACATTCTGTGTTTCTTAGCGGTATCACGAAACAGAACTGCAATAAGAAATATATATTATATATTTATTATTATATTATTATATAATTATTATTATTATTATTTTTTTTATTATATATATTAATTATTCTTTTATTATTATTATATTATTATTATTATTATTATTATTATTATTATTATTGACACTCACACAACGGAAAACACACCTAGAGTAACTATCGCTAAGATGCAGACTCTACGACAGACTGAATATAACTAACAGCTAACACCCAAGCATGTGTTATATATGCTGTTGCCATACACCTTCCACCCCCCCCCAAACATTACGAAATCCCTATAACTCAACCCTCTTTCAGAAATTTTCAAACCTAAACATGAAACATTATCCCTTCCCGCCATTTTGTGTCTTTATGCTTTATATATATAAAGTTCAAAAAAATAGTATTATCAGCGTCTGAATACAGCATTCGGTATGATGAACACCTATAGAAATTCGTGTTTGAGATCCCCCTGATACCATCTCTCAGTATGTGGTCCACGGGATCGGGATAAGACCTACGCTGTTGACTAGTTCCTAAAACATCTGTTCATATTCGCGCAACCCCTCAAAAAATAATCTGAGTGATTACAGAGCAACTCTATCAAATCTATTTTAACGAGTATTAAAGATTGATCATTTAATAGAAGGTATATAGCGAATGTAAAGTCTTTGGAAATAGACAGGAGGTCACAAAAATTTTGTTCCTTGACGATTTGATCATACTGAAACGAAGGAATATAGCTGAACGTTTCACGAGTTCTATCTCGATCTATCATAATCCACAGTTTTAGTCAGCGATATATCCACCACAACACTATCTGTTTCATCAGACTACGATGCACAGAAATAATTATGAGGCACTGTATTCCTAATGGCTCTCCGTCTGC
>JABUQX010047387.1:52500-59277 GCA_015478945.1 Trachelipus rathkii | reverse complement strand
CTATATAGTAATATATATATATATTATATAGTATACTTATACCTATATATATATTATATATATATATATATATATATATATATAATAAACCTAATATTATACTATATATATATACCTATATATAGTACCTATATATATATATATATATAGTATTATATAGTAATACTTGTATATACGTATAAAAAATTATGGTCCTGTCAAAATTGCTGCTCAAATATTCTTTTATTTTCGTGCAATTGTTGTTGTTACATGTGTGTGGTCTGCAGCTGAATATCAAACGGTACGCCTTCCGTGATTGATTTAATAGCTTTGGCAGCCGTAATTTGCTATCGACATACTGAGAGAAGCTTCTAGCGGAAAATAATATCAGAAAAGAATGCAGCTAGTATTAAAAGCACAAAGGGCTAGTTGACTTTAAGCCCAATGTGAAAGAAACACATTAAAACTATGTTAAGAAAAAAATAATATAATAAGCTAGTAATTATTAATTACTACTTCAATATTTAAATAATATAATAAGCTAGTAATTATTAATTACTACTTCATTATTTATCGATTGATGTATTTGTTGTTTCAGTTTCTACTACTAAAAACCCGTTAAAAACGTGTCGCCTGGCAAACATAGTAGGTTTCATAATTTGTTATTGTCGCAAGTTTAGGGGGGGCAATGCCCCTCCCTGCCCCCCTGCGTACGCCCATGTGACTTAATATTAGTGTATTGCGGAAGCTGGCGACAGGGTTTTAGACCATCTATGGCAACTCACAGAACTCTCATGTTTTAAACATGTTATCACGATGTAATTTGCAGAATTTGAGAATTGAACATTATTCATTAGTCACATTTTTCTCAAGTAAAATACGTGAAATATCACTATAGTAATATATATATAGTATAATAACTATATATATATAAGTCATACTAGTATTATATATCAGTATATATATATACTAATATATAACTATAGTATAGTATATATAGTAGTATATATATACTATAAATAATAATAGTGATGTTAATCAGTAGTCGATATATATAGTATTGGCGTAATTTAGCATGGTAGCTAAAAGTTGTGTTAAATAACCTGGGCAACTCCCTGGTTAGCGATCAGTAGCTATGTGTTCCTGCGTAGTTAGAGTGGTAAATGCGCTGCAGGTGCTGCGTTTACGTGTTTTTTTCTATTCATGTCAAATTGTAAGAGAAGAAAATTAAAAGTGAAAAGAAACAGAACATTCTAATATAGCAGGTGGCGAGTAGATGTGTTCCTATCTCGTGTAAAGTAAAATGTGTGTTTGTTGTATGCAATACAGCTTTAAAACCTCTTGTACACACAAGCCCAATGCATATAAACACAAGTTGACGTCATTAACCTCAACAAAATATTTCAAGTTAGAGGTGAAATGTCGACAAACATCAACTCAAAAAATTGAAAAGTTGAAAGCATCATCCACACAGGCATTTTTTTAGGTGCCTTTTGTAAAGAAAAAGTAAAACTGCAGTAAGTGACTTATATAAAAATAGCCCATATACTTGGAAAAAGAGGCAAATCATTTAGTGACATAGAAAGTCTTGGAGAGTTCTGCATTGTGAAGCTGTGGGTATGTTAAGATCCAGAAAAAATGAAGTAAATAAACACAATTAGGGGATCTTTGTAGTCCACATTATTTCGACAGCTACGAATTAGCTCAAAGTGTAACAGCAGCAAACTTCTTACAATTATACAAAATGAAGCATGTATTTTTTTAAGTAGTGTTGTAATTGAACAGTTACTGAATATAAAACTGACATGGAGCAACATTTTAGTATGTTTGTATCGGTGCGGTAACTAAAAGTTATGTCAAATGTTCACGAAGAAACTTCTGTGCGCTTGTCACTAACTGGAAGAACGTCGCTCGAGTGTGATTATTTCGAAAACTTGTAAAAGAAGGTAGTGTCATCCCGATTACAATTAAATATCAGTAATGTTAGACAGTGTCCTGTCCGATTGGCGCCTTTCATGAGAAAGGCTAAAAAAAGAAGGATCGTTGCTTTACTAAGAAGGAAAACTCAAAAACTTGAAAAAATTGGCCTATCATTCATTGCATTTTTGCATCAGCAAAATCTTGTGCGCAAAAGTCCACCATGTTTTACAAGACACCTGGATCAGAACTATGCGCAAGTTGTCAAACTATATTCGCCGTAAAT
This sequence comes from Trachelipus rathkii, assembly GCA_015478945.1. Taxonomy (NCBI): domain Eukaryota; kingdom Metazoa; phylum Arthropoda; class Malacostraca; order Isopoda; family Trachelipodidae; genus Trachelipus; species Trachelipus rathkii. Next base: position 57,095 of record JABUQX010047387.1, on the reverse strand, counting down.
GCAATGCCTCATTCGTGAAGTTCGGCATATGCTACTTTTTAGAATGAGAAAAGTACCGTGTTGATTACCTTTACTTACGCAAAAGTTCGCTCTGGCTCATCAACCAGGACAGGTTTTGAAAAAAAGTTTTAACTTTAAAACGGACAAATTTTAAACTTTTATCAAGAACAAGGAAAACTATGCGTTCTATCAGAAGAAGCATTTTGCAGAAACATTGCATTTTTGTCTAAAATCATGACAAACCAAAACTATTTAAATATTTGTCTCCAAGGTAAAACGAAGCATATATATGAAATGTGGCAAAAGATCCAAGCGTTTCGATAAAAAATAACATTTTTCAAAACATTGCTCGTTCGGATATCTTCAGAACACTTTCGGAACTAGCAAAAATGTTGAATGATCAGAAATGTGAAAATAAAATATTCGTTGAATATGTAGGTGTTTTAGATTCATTAATTAAAGAATATACTGAAAAATTTTCAGATTTTGACGAGCACACATGAAACTTGCATTTTACGACATTTAGTAGGTATATCCGAGGCTCCTACGTAACTACAAATGGAATTATTTGAGTTGGGGGAAGATAGTATCCTCAAATCCCCTTTTTGACGCTAAAAAAGATTATACAGAAATTTGGAAAAATGCAGCTGAATATCCATGCCTACGGAAACATACGCCGTTACTTTTCTTGCTTTGGAAGTACACTTACTGCAACGAGTCAACGTTTTCTCTCATGACAAAAATTAAGAACTAATTTAAGAACTCAAATTACAGATGCTCATTAGAGGATCAATTAAGGCTGCGCGATAAGAAACTTGGTCAAAGCTTCATTCTTTCAAACGAAAACAAATGCAAATATCCCACTAACTTAAATTTTACATCCGGATTTTTAAAATTATTTACGTATTATTTGCCAGGTTAGTTTTAATATTATTATTTTTCTATTGTTTCTTTATATATATATATATATATATATATATATATATATATATATATATATATATATATATATATATATATATATATATATATATATATATATATATATATATATATATATATATATATTATATATATATATATATATATATATATATATATATATATATATATATATATATATATATATATATATATATATATATATATATATATATATATATATATATATATATATATATATATATATATATATATATATATATAGGTGGGCATCGTTACTCAAAAAAGTAGTTCCGTTATCGTTACTCCGTTACTGGGAAAAAGTAGTTCCGTTATCGTTATTCCGTTTCTTTGAAAGGAAAAGTAACGAAGCGCCGTTACTCCGTTACTTTTAGCTTTTGACTATGACATTAATTACGGTACCTTAGGTAATTTATTGGTTTGTGTATATTAAATTTTCATCATTATCATTATTATTAAAAAACATACCCTCATGTAAGACCCTAGCGCACTCAAGACTTAGTCCCTTTACATCCACCAACGATTTAATTGCACCAGCCACCTTCCTGCCATTCACAACTCTCCTACTACACTCTGCATCATCCGTTCCCTTTTCATCCAAGATATATACTAAATATTTAAACTCAGACACTTGTTCCAGCTACTCACCATCTAACATAACTTCACACCGAGAACTGTCCTCACTCACAACCATAACCTTACTCTTATCTACGTTTACCTTCAAACATCTCCTTTTACACACCCTGCCAACTCTACCAATCCTCTCAAACTCTCTTCAGATTCACCGCACAAAACCAAATCATCAGCATATAATAGGTAGGGTACCCTCCATTCTCTTCCATTCTACATCATTCTAACACTATCTCCTGCCACCCCACCTCTTATTCTTTTATAACCCTATCCATATACAAATTGAATAACCAAGAAGACATAACACATCTCTGCCTCACCCCGCAATTAATATTAAAACAATCAGTTTCAACTCCATTTATTCTTACACACGCTTCACTATCGTCATACATACGTTTGATTCCATTCAGAAGCTTACCACCAACACCATACATCAATAACACCTTCCATAGAGCTTCTCTATTAATCATATCATACGCCTGTTGCATATCCAAAAACCTAAATACAATTTTTTCTTCTTCTCCCTCATTTTCTCAATCATTTGTTTCAATGGAAAGATTTGATCCACACATCCTCTACCACTTCTAAACGCACCTTGTTCTTCACAATCAGTCCTTCAGTCAATCGACGCAATCTTTTGACCAAAATACCAGTATATATCTTCCCTACTACATTCAATAAACTAATTTCCATATAATTCTTACAGTTATCCTTATCTCCTTTACCCTTATCTAAGGATACTATTACTGCTCTCCTCCAATCCCTCGAAACTATACCCTCCATAAACGCTTTGTTATACAACTTCCAAACCTAATCAATCACTATCTCGCTTTCATTCTTGATCATTTCACCGGTAATTTCATCTATACCGGTAGATTTACCATTCTTCAACTTTCTCGCTCTACCCATTACCTCCTCCTTACTAATGACCTTATCTCCAAAATACCTATTACTTCTTAGACACATTTACATACACTATCCTCTTCATTACTGTAAATGTTATGCAGATTTCGAAGTCTTCCCACCACACTCTAGTCACATTCATTTCATCAGTTACGAAAGCACCATCCCTATTCATTATTCTATACAGATTCCCCACTTACATATATATATATATATATATATATATATATATATATATATATATATATATATATATATATATATATATATATATATATATATATATATATATATATATATATATATTAAGTGATGCAGCAGATGTTATTTTTTTCGCTCCGCGGATGCGGATACATATATATATATATATATATATATATATATATATATATATATATATACCATATATATATATATATATATATATATATATATATATATATATATATATATATATATATATATATAAATATATATATATATATATATTTATATATATATATATATATATATATATATATATATATATATATATATATATATATATATATATATATATAACTACTATATATATATATATATATATATATATATATATATATATATATATATATATATATATATATATATATATATATTTATATATATATATATATATATATATATATATATATATATATATAAATATATATATATATATATATATATAATATATATATATATATATATATATATATATATATATATATATATATATATATATATATACAGTATATATCGAGTTTAGCCACAATCTATTAATATAATTGTTTCCAGGGTGTGGGACGGACACCCAACTCAAATGCACCCACCAACCTCTTTCCCCAACCTCCGACCTTAATGAAAGAGATTTTACAATGGATTATATACTTTTTGCACTAGTATTGAAATTCAAATATAGAGTTATTCTTGAAACATCCATTTTTATGCCTTTCCTGCTGAGAGTCAGTTTTCAGCATATATTAGCCCAGCATTGCTAAATACTCTCTCACTTACAAAACTAGTTGGAGGACAGGCCAAGGCCTTGCAAGTTTACTTAAGCGTGGGTAAACATTTTGTATTTTGCTTAATTAACCATCATTTATTTGTACCTAGTCGTTTTTCTTGGTGATAGATTTCAATCATTTGGATTACATCTTTTGGTAATGCGTGTGTTTCTTCATCACTACTGGGCTGTAGAAATTCTTTGAGTGAATCTGTTATTGATTTACTTATAGAATGTGTTGGTTCTGTAGATTTCTCTTTTTCCTTTTAATAGGTGGCGAATTAATAGACTGTTTGGATTGAAGTTTTTTAACTGCAACACAAAGTGACGTTTTAACTTGTTCTAATATTATGTTACAAAAAAAAGCTTTCCTTTATAACGGGGATTTAAGTAAGTTTCAATAGTATGAAGGTCATTAATTTCCACAGAACCAACGCGTTTTTCTAGCTCTAGTTTTATTACATCTTTCATTCTCTTTAGACCGTCATCTTTTTCATTTGAAGATGGTTCAAAATGCTTCCTTAGTGTTGAGATTAATGGTATTACATTACATCAGAGACAGAAGCTGTAGAGGCACTGATTTTTTTGGCATCCCTAATCTCATGTGACTCTGTTGACTCCAATTATTATGAATTTCATCCTATGAGATCATGAGTCATCATTACACAGTTGAGTCGAGTCCCATGTCTCTCATGTAAGGTTTGTGTTCAGATTCATTTTTATTATAAAATTCTTTATCAAATCTCGACAATAAATATCAGCGCAACATCTGCAGGGCAAAGCGCGGATGCGGATGCGGATGCGGATCTTTAATAATGTGCGGATGCGGATGCAGATGCGGATGCGGATCTTTAATAATGTGCGGATGCAGATGCGGATGCGGATGTTAGATGCATCACTAGTATATGTATATATATATATATATATATATATATATATATATATATATATATATATATATATATATATATATATATATATATATATATATAAATATATATATATATATATATATATATATATATATATATATATATATATATATATATATATATATATATATTTTTATATTTAG
>JABUQX010047387.1:32500-47500 GCA_015478945.1 Trachelipus rathkii | reverse complement strand
TTAATTAGAGATCAAACCACAGAGCACTTACACGCAGAAACAGAAAAAATAAATCCAAAAAGAACTCCTGAAATCATCATACACCTCTATTAAAGTAGGCGACTTCGTCCACATCTTGGACGTAAAAAGCCGAAACGGTCCCCAAAACTCTTTTTGAAATGGTCAGGCCCATTTCAAGGTAAACAGCTGGTCCCATATAACGAGCTGTTGCTACAATGTTTAAATATCTCAAAATCTTTTATTGTCCATAGGGACAATATTAAAATAGTTAAAAACCCAACCATAACCGGGTTCAGATCTACAAACCCAAGGCGACCTGACTATACCAAAATCACCATCAATAACACCCAAGCACCACAAGCACAATATATTTACCACAAAACACACAATTCACAACACAACCACCACAGCAACCACGAATTATGCAACCGATATCACCAACAACACCATTGCATGTTCCGACGCTCCACAGGAAAAAAAACATACAAAGGAAAAACTATTTACACATGAAGAAACAGAATCACCGAAAACTTCTTCACATGAACACTTAAAACCGCCCACCCTAAATTTCAAATTCTCACCAACACCACCCAAACTGTCCCCTTCGCAAAGATTAACTACTACCGCACCTATTCCTCCCAGATTCTCATCACCAGACCCACCAACACCCCCCCACGCCATCCTTCACAAGAGATTGCACCTAACCCTCCACCCATTTCCAAGGACGTTCTCCCACCCCAATCTCCCCCTGACATCAGAGCAAACAATCATTCATATATCCTCTCTATCCTTTCGAAACCCAAATGAACCCCAACCAATGCAGTTGCGTAATCGCCAACAAGCAACGGTCACTATCAGAGGTCACAGGGAATACCCTCTACCCCCTCAACAGTACTTTCCTTTAGAAAAAGAACTCCCTCCCACCAAGACCTCCAAAACCTTAAAAACACAGTTAGAAAAAAAAATTGACCTCACCTGAAGATACATTACATATTTAAGAAAATATGAAGACCAATAATATCTTAGAAAAGATGGTTTCAAATATGTTAAACATAAACTATTCAAACAGTTTAAAGAAAAATCAATTTTAAGTCTCAAATTTTTTTTCTCATTAGATGTATCCCCACATAAATTTTTAAACTACATTCTTACGATTCCAAATTATTTTCCTTTTCCCAGACAGCATGCATGTTCTATGGATCATCCTGCAATTAATAACAACAACTTGGACCCTCCAAGAAGATCACACAGGGACAAGCTACCGGATAAACCCAGGATTTGTCACAAAAAAACACCGGACAAACCATTTTCATAAGTAGTTATTTAAACCTAGAAATCGATATGAAATGTCCAAAGAACATAATCAACACAACAGAAAACAATATCAAACACAGCATATACCTGACACAAACTTTCATACCGTACATGCAACAGAGACGTAAAAACAGATTTTATACAAACTCACCTCCAACAACGTCTCCAAAATTGAATTACATATACTCTGCTAAAAAAAAACAGAATCACTTCCAGCAATACTTACAAGATCCCTGGTTGCTGTCCCATTCAAAAGAAAGCTCTCCCATGACAGTAAAAAGATCAAATCGAGATCTCTTAAACTTAAATGGAACAGCGCTAAAATTTTCATTCGAAACAGCGACAATACACAAAATAAACCTTTTGCAGGATACCAGATCACACTTGTATAAGATCAAAGAACAACTACACTCAAACACTAACACAGTATCACAAATAAAGCAGAACTTAATTATACTGACCAAACATTATAACTTCTAACTATTTCTTCTATAAAACTACATCAAGAGATATTAAAATTAAACCTCTATTTAAACCTTGAAAAATTATAGACAACATACAAAGACTAATTTATATTGTACAACAAACTTGGATGTACGCACATGACTATAAGACACCCTTAAATCTTTTCACTTATGAATTTATGCATGACATGCTATTTAACAACAGCCAAATCATACATAATCAATCCATAATACCGCTAAACCCATCAACCTTCTATAAATTCTTATCTTTTTCATGAACATACACGCACGACAAAGAGCTCTACCCAACCTCCACTCTCATTCCGTTATCAATGCGAACCCCTTATGATACCTATCAAATCATACCTTTTCCTACCCCATTTAATCATACCTACCAAAGACTCACAATGCATATTTCTTATCCCTATTACTTTGTAAATTTCAAAACTCATAAATACATCTATAGTACCTCTCTTCCAAAAGAGATCTGCAAGCACTCAGACACCAGATACATTTGTTTTCTCCCTAACCTATTACAATCTGTAGACTATAATAATTGTGTACTATCTTCAATTCTTTCAATGAGTAACACTAACAAAATGCAGCTATAAGAATTATCCATACAAACTCCCATATAGTCTCCAAGTAGGAAACCGAACACTCATCTCTTTCTTTATGAAGATTCCTCTTACTCTTTGTCTTACCATTTCGTACTTTCTTCCAGAAGAGCTTCCTATTCCTTTGCAAGTCCCCATTTATCTTCCTTCCAAACTGCTCATTTACATCTTTTTTTTTTTTTCTCCTACGTATACTACTTTGTTTTACTTGATTATTATTTTATTATATATTATTATATATTATTTTATAAACCTAAGAAAAATTCATTATTATTATTACCATATTTTATTATTATTTTTATTATTATTATTATTATTATTACCATATTATTATTATTATTATTATTTATTATTATTATTATTATTATTATTATTATTATTATTATTATTATTATTAACCCCCTAGTGGTGAGGGAGTTCAGATATCCCCTATGGATATCTGCAAAGTAGCACAATTTTCTATTTCAGTTTTGTGAATTCCCCAATTTTGTTTTGTCCACATTTTCCCACTGTCCTTTTATTAGCCAAGTTGCCTCCCCTTCCCCCTTATTCATCGCGGTACGTACTTCCACTCTATTATGAGTGTCCCTTCCTTTTCTTCCCTTCACCTGGCCCTTATGGCCTCCCAGTGTCTGTTCCTGTTTGTGTCCTGGGTCCATCCTAACCTCCTTCCCCCGCGGATGAGGGTACAGGTTAAAAACCGGGCCTTTGACCTGGCCGCTTATTGTATGGGACCCGAACCTTGGAGTTAACCCCTGAGAAGTCTGTCTTGAACTTGGGTGTATAATCCTGTGCTTCGCTTTCTGGTTCCATGGGGTTCATGATTCTGTTCCAACGATACTGATGCCATTCTTGAACATTTTAAAAAGCTACATATTCCGGTCACAAATGTATGCCGGTTCCCTTCCCACTGTATCCAACCCTCGCCTCCTTCTCAGTTTTAGTGTCTCATTTCCTCCGACCAGGGTGAAAATTGGTTTTACCGACCCCTCAGTTCGCCCATACATCCAGCACCCGAGAAGATATTTCAAATGTCACAAATTTGGGCTTCCCCCAAAATATTGCAAATCTCTCGAGTTCATCTGTCCGAGACGTGGTGACACTCTCCACACATCGTGCGAGAGCCCGACTTATTGCCCAAATTGTAGGGGATCGCATCAGGCGTCATCTGTGAAATTTTTTTTTTTTGAAAAGGAGATCCTTGAGTAGTGCACGATACATAAGCTCGACTGCTGTGATGCCTCTGGTCGTGCTAAGGAAAAAATTTCACACCTAACCCTCTCCTTTGCTGATGCTGCTGCTACTATTCCGGTATCTACCACCCAACTTTCATATCGCCCTCATGCACCACCTGCGCTTCTTGCTCTTCTACAGATTTCGCCGCACCCCCGATGTCGTTAACCACTACAGGTATAGGCATTTCTACCCAAGCATTGAACTGCCCCCCCCCCCATTCTCCCGAAATGGTCCTTACTGTCGCTCATCGAAAAATCCCCAGTCCATACATCCATTTCTTGTGGTGTGAGTTCAAATGAAGTTCATGTCCCACCCAGGGATGCATGCTCTCCGTCAATTTCTGATATTCCCTCTCCTATGGAAGTGTTCCCTGCGTTACTACTCGATGATGACTCACCTTAATATTTTAGGGAAACGTCCCGTCCCGTCCTCTGGGAAACCGCTAGGACACTTTTTTCCTAGTTTTGAACCCTCTCCTGGACGAGTTCCGTCGAATTATTTTATTTTAAACTTTCCAAGATAACTGAATCGAAATTTTGTTACTCCTCCTGTAGCTAATATAAATTTTAATTTTGCATCAATTTAAATTTTTTTTTTTTTTGCATTTGTAATTTCTTGAATTGGTTTATTATTTTACAGACTCTTTAAAAAGGTTTTAAATATGGCCAATCTCATTATTATTATTATTTTATTATTATTATTATTATTATTATTATTATTATTATTATTATTATTATTATTATTTGCAGAACAATGGAACAAAACATAGGCGATGGAACATGTGAGGAAGTTTATAAAGGAGTTCTTACGACTCAACTCAAACTTTTAAAAATGTTTTCAATCAGCACGTCTGCCATTTGTCTTTCTGTGCAACCAATCTTATATGAGGTACATTTATTTTTATAATTATATTGTGTACTTTTTAGAACATTTTTTAATAAACATTTCAATTTTTAAATTAAGAAATAGACGATTCGCATTTATGAAGAATGAAAGAACTTATCCCATTTATATTTATAATATTATAGCTATATATTATATATTATATACATATATTATATATATACATATATACTTATATATATATAATATAGACATATAAATATATATATATATAATATAATATATTATAGAATAGGATAAGAATATATATACTATACTAATTTGCTTAATACGAGATTCTGAAGTAATCTTATAATATTATGTCAATTCAATTTTTCTTTCTTCTTTCTTTCTTTATTTATATTTTAGCTACCTTTTTTTTCTTCCAATGATTGGAAGTAAGGGCCTAACAAAAGCATCGGAAAGAAAGAGCAGTAAAGAATAACAGATATACGCAAAAGAAAGCCCAGCCTTACCGCCCCTCTTACCATTAATTGTGAGGAACTTCGTCACAGGACAAAAAATTCACCCCTACGAGCGTCATGGGACCGCGACGGACCCCCTCTATGGCATATCGTCAAGGTAGGGTTCATCCATTGCCCCACACAAAACCCCGCCATCTCTCCTATCAGCACCTTTATTCTCGCCATCGGCCAAACTTCACATCTCTCCTTCACGACATTCGTCACCGACTCAATCCTCTTTCCTTCGGTCTCCCAAGTCGGTCGATTCCCAAACACACTCGCCACCTATACATCCGCTTAACCCAACCGACTATCATCCATCCTTTCCAAAATGACCGGACGATATGAAAATTCCTGTCCTTTACTTGTATTTACCTTTTTCGTCACACCACACACTCTCTATACATGCACTCTCATGGATTCAATTCTCATCACAACCTAGCATAGCCCCTAGATTTCCATCTGACCAACATTGAACTTTAGATCGTATACTGTACTTATTCCAGACCATAGTCTCACCTACGTATACAATAACACAGGTAACAACATACCCTATGAGCCTACGCACTCAAGGATAGTCCCGTGACATCACCAAACGATTTAAGCACCAGCAACCTTTCTGCCCTTCACAACTTTCCTACTACACTCCGCATCATCGTTCCCTTCTCAGTCACAACACATACCCTAAATAATATTAAACTCAGACTTGTTCCACTTTCACCATCTAACATAAACTCAACACTGAGGACTGTCCTCACTCACAACCAAGACCTTACTCTATTCACGTTTACTTTCAACCCCTCCTTTACATACTCTGCCACAATCTATCTACCACAGATCCCTCTTCAAACTCGCTTGGCAGATTCGCCACAGCAAACCATCCACATCATGCATATAATAGGTAGGGCCACCCTCCACTCATTTCCCATTCTCCTCAATTCAGAACTACCCATTCCTGCCATCTCCACCTCGAATTCTTTCATAATCCAATCCAGTATACAAATTGAAAATAACCAAGGAGGACATAACACAACCCCGATCTCACTCCTGCTATTAAATCCATAAACCATTATCACCATTGAACTCCATTATTTCTTTACACACGTTCACTTATCTTCATACATGCGCTTTGATTCCATCGCAGAAAGTCCTCAGCACCGAAACAACCATATTATCACTAAACATCCTTCCATAAAGCTCCCTATTAAGCCCTATATACGCCCAGTTTCAAATCCATAAAACCAAAATACAATCATTCTTCTTCTCCCTCTTTTCTCAATCATTTGTTTCATGTAAAGATTTATCCACACATCCTCTTACCACTTCTAAAACAGCAACCTTTTCTTCACCACGGTCCTTCAGTCACTCGACCCACCCTATTCGACCACAACCAGCATATACCCTCCCTAACAACACTCAATTAACTTTCCCGTAGATGGCTACCAGTTCCCTGTATCTCCCTTAACCCTTAATTATCAAGGGACATTACTGCCTCCTCCAAACCCTTGGAACTATACCCTCACTAAACGCTTTATTACACAACTCCAAATCAATCTCACATCACCATCTCGCCCTCCGTTCCTGATATGTCACCATTATTTATCATCATACCTGCAGAATTTACATCTTCAATTCTCACTCTACACATTAACCTCCTCCTTGCTAATAACCTCATCCCCAAAAAACCTGTTCTTTCTCGCACCATCAAACCAAGACACATTCACTATCACCTCTTCATTGAGGCCAATGTTATGCAGGTATTTGAAGTGTTCTCCACAACTCCCCACACATTTCCATTTCATCAGACAAAGCACCATCCCTATTCATTACTTCTAAGCAGGTTCCCCTATTCTCATTCTTAACTTTACGCGGCTTCCTTCCAGAAGTTTCCTATTCCCTTGTTAAGTCCCCATTCATCTTTGGTGACTCTTTACCTCTTGATTTTTCTGGGGATGTTTGCACCTTTTAGTATTTTTTTTATTCCTCCTTATATATATTCCAAGCATCTTCTTTTGAGACTTCATCATTTGCTTTAGATACATTCAAAACCATCGCTTTCTTTTTTACCTTGCACTCTTCATTCACCATTTCACTGTAACATTCTTACTTCCTACTTAACCACATCCACATACTTCTCTTGCACTATCATAACAATTTGCTTCCTTCATTTGTCCCCAGATTTGTTTTCGAGTTTCAACTTTTTCACATTCAACCGATTTTAACTGCGATGCGCTCTTACATACTATCTTTTATTGTCTGTGATCACCTAATTCTCATCTTATTTTACCTACTTTCCTTCCGCGTTGGTTTTGGTTTGGTATCCCCCCCCCCTTCCCTCCATCCAAGCCCCCCCTAACTTAAATCTTACATAGAATAACATAATGATCCACATTTGAGACATAAACTTCATTCAATTTACCTTCATCTTAAAACCGCCTCACTGATTTTAAACATCCACACATTACGTTCAACGATCTCCTTCTTCACCACCACAAAAAATCATCATACTTTTCACTTCGATACCAATCTCTACCTAGCACCCACTCTAGTATACTTATGTATACTCTTGTGTTTAAAGAAAGATATTACTTACACACATACCTCTCTCTCACAGAAGATCAATCACCTTCCTACCATTCTCATTTTCTCCCGACACCCAAAACCACCTGTTATATGTACCATCCCTTTTTAGATCACACTATCCAACCATTCAGGTCCCAACACTATCAATCAGAAGCTCCTAATTCACCCCATCCAGAACATCATTCAGATATAATCCCCCAAAAAATCGTACTTCTTCAACGTTACCTCAGATGGACCATATGTCACAACCACACATTACCTTGACCTTTTCAAACAAAATTAACCATTAGAATTCTAGACTCTCACACGAAATCAGTCTACATTAGTTTGTACCACATCACTCATCAAAATTGCAACCCTTTTCTCCCCCCTCTCATTTCCTTTCCACTACCAGCACACACACATTTCACACGCCACACCACTTATTTTCACCGTTTCCTTTCATTTTGTTTCAGTCACACGAGCAAATCAGTTCCCTTTCTAAATTACATTCATCACCTCTCTCCTCTTTCTCCTAACAATTATTTCCTCTGACACTTCCAGAGGTTACCCATACGATTCATTACAATTTCGCCGAAAGGTTAGAAGCGTTTACGGCATCGATCACGCACGTCTCCGAGGCCTCATTACGCATTCCATGCAGAACATAGATGCTAGTAGGCAGCCAACCCAACTACCACAGCCCCTTAGTCGCCTTCTACGACAACCAGACAACGATGTGGGCAATTCTTCTCCCCACAATAGGAAATTGAGTAGTAGCTTATGTCATGTAGATGTTATCTAGAGAGGGGTGATGTACTTAAGTGATGTGTATATGATATGTGGAAAAATGGTGGTCAGTATATGTTGCCTTTGGGATGAGTGTGTAAAGAATATAACCAAAAGAGAAAGGTGCACCACTAAAAAAATGGGAGGTATTTCAACACTTCAAACTGGGGCTGGCTTTGAGTATCTCAGCAACTGAGGATGCAGAAAACCGAGCTTAAACAATTATTCTTGAAAGCGTTCTTTTGTTGGAACGTGGAGATGTCGCGCTCAGACGCGTGCATCGACGACGCGACCGTTAATTGTTAACTCAGGACGTGAAAGTCCAGTTTCGAATCCGTCTGCAGATCTACTGAGACACCCTAGAAATTCTCCTTTGACTCATTTCAGTTCTAATTCTTATTTGAACTGAATGAGTCAAAGGAGGATTTACTCAATCATCAGCGGGATTCGAAACTGGATTCCGCGTCGCTGCAGTTAACAGTGACGAGAATCTCTTAACCGCAAAACAATTGAACTGGAAAAGTTCAGAATAGTTTTTTAAGTCTCCCGTTTTCTCATCCCATAATTGCGCTGAGTAACCAAATGTTAATGCCATTATACTTATTATTATTATTATTATTATTATTATTTATTTTATTATTATTATTATTATTATATTATTTATTATTATTATTATTATCTATTTATTATTATTATATAGACTATGTACTTTTTCAGAAAACTTGTAATACAGATGTACGAATTGTTGTTGCAGTTGGCACTTTCCTAGTATTTCACTTTCACTAATCCAGTGTTAATTCCACTGGTGTCCAAAAAATAGTGTTACGAAGCATTGAGTACGATCCACGAAGAGATATTTATGGCTGCCACCACCCTCTCTTCTCTTACGAGAAAAGACGATAGTGATATTCTTCAATATTAAAAACAGTCAAACTCACCATGTATATTAGTTGGCTTTTTGCACCAAAAAAAAAAAAAAAAGATTAAATACCAGATTTTTACTAAGAAAGCTCTTGAAAGTTGCGATTTTTTAAAGTATATAAGTTTATAACAGCAGTTATTCTTTCTATTCATATTAAATTGTAGAATTTAAGTGAATTGATTTTTTATTTATTATTTAGTGATTAAGAATAATAATAATGAATAATAAATGATAATATAATAAATAAAATATAATAATAATAAAATAATATAAATAATAATAATAATAATAATAATAATAATAAAATAATATGTCCATCTGAGGAATATGAGGAGATTGTCACTTTCTGAGGATAATCTGAACGCTGTTATTACGGGGAGTTAACTGAGTATGAGATCAGAATGGATTTGTGTTGGAAGACTTAAAATGTGGATAGTGATCTAAAAAGATGGTATAGCAGGCTGCCTCTGATGGTTGCGGGAGGATAATGAGGTGTTGGAGGGTGATTATTATCTGGATGAAAAGGTGTGGGAGGGTGATATATTGGAAGAAGCAGAGCGTTTGTGTGTAAGTAATACTTTCTCCGCGCAGAAGAGTATGCATAAGTATACGAGAGTTTGGGTAGGTAGAGATGGTATCGAAGTGAAAAGTATGATTGGTTTTGTGTTGGTGAAGATATTGGTTGAAGTATGTGATGGCGTTAAATCAGTGAGGGGTTGGTGATGAGAATAACATCATTATGTTGTTTTTATGTAAGATGAGATGAAATTAGTGGGGGCATGGATGGAAAGGAAAGAGATAAGGAAGGAAGTGGGAAGAATTAAGTGTGAGAAGTTAAATGAAAAAGGTTAGAAGGAAAATTATGTGAGAGGATATTATACATTTATGTATTATATATTTATACATTATACATTTTGTATTTCAAATTTCTACCATTTTCCACCACTTTGTGCTGCTAGTTCTTTTGATGTAAGAATCTTCAAACAAATGAGCATTAATTGATTCAGTCTCCTTTAAGTCATTAAATACTATAGCAATTTTTTATTCAGTTTCTTCTTTCTTGGAATAAATAAAGTAGGTTTAGCCTCGTCTTAATCAGAAGTAAAAATAAGTACACCCCCTCCTTGAAAAGGACTGCCTGTGAGCGGGGGGGTTAACTGTAAAAAAAAAAAAATAGTTGAATGTGAACAAGATGAAACTGAACAAATCTGTACGCAATTGAAGAAAACCTTTGTTAGTAGTGGAAGAGAAGTATGTGAATGTGCTAAAGTGGGAAGTAAGAATGTCAATAGTGAACGGTGGAATGACGACATGCTGCAAGTGGTTTAAAGTAAAAACGAGCCGTGATTGAATGTGTTAAAAGCCAATAATGGGGTCTCAAATGAAAGGTATATGGAAATAAATTAGGAGGAAAAAAAAAAAGAGACTATAAGTTGCACACAGGATGAAAAAAGAGGTAAATGAACAGGAGGATGAATGTGGACTTACAGTTGAATAAGAAGCTCTTCTGGGAGGAAGTGCGAAAGGTTAAGAATGAAAATAAGGTGAATCTTCATAGAATAATGAATAGAGATGGTACTTTCGTGATTGATGAAAAGGATGTGAGGAGAGTGTGGAGGGCACACTTCGAAAATCTGCATAACATTGCCAGTAATGGAGAGCTGATAGTGAATATGTGTGGGCTTGAAGGTGTAAGAAATATGTATTTTGGGGATGGGGTAATTAATAGGGAGGAGATAATAGGTAGAATGAGAAAGTTGAAGAATGGTAAATCACTATTTATAAATCGAATTACTAGTGAAATGATCAATGGTGGCCGCGAAATTGTGATTGACTGGATATGGAAGTTGTGTAACAAAGCTTTTATAGAGGGTATAGTTCCGAAGGATTGGAGGAGAGCAGTAATAGTACCCTTATATAAAGGTAAAGGAGATAAGGGGAACTGTAGGAACTATAGGGGAATTAGTTTATTGATCGTTGTAGGGAAAATATTTGTTTGTATTTTGGTTGAAAGAGTGCCTCGAGTAACTGAAGGACTGATTGGCGAAGAACAAGGTGCAATTAGAAGAGATAGAGAGAGGATGAGTAGATTATATCTTCACATTCAAACAAATGATTGAGAAAACGAGAGAGAATAAATAATTGTATTTACGTTTTATGGGCTTGCAACAGGCGTATGATAGGATTAATAGGGAAGCTCTGTGGCAGGTGTTAGTGGTAGGCTTTTGAATGGAATCAGAAGTGTGTGTGTGTCGATAGTGAAGCATGTGTAAGAATAAATCGAGTTGAGACTAAGTGGTTTAATATTAATAGTGGAGTGAGGGAGGGATGTGTTATGTCTCCTTGGCTATTTAATTTGTATATGGATGTGGTGATGAAAGAATTAGAGGTAGAGGTGGTAGGGAAAGGTGTTAGAATGATGGAGAATGGAGTGTGCCCTGGTTGTTGTACCCTGATGATTTGGTTTTGTGTGGTGAATCTGAAAAATGTTTGAGAAGACTGGTAGACTGGTTTGGTAGGGTGTGTAACAGGAGGGGTTTGAAAGTAAACGTAGATAAAAGTAAGGTGATGGTAATGAGTAAGGGGAGAGCGCGGTGTGAAATCATGTTGAATGGTGAGCAATTGGAGCAAGTATCAGAGTTAAATATTTATGCTATATGTTGGTTTAAAAGTTAGCGGGTAATGTTGAGTGTAATAGGAAAGTTGTGAATGATAGGAAGGCGGCTGGTATATGGAGAAGATGGATGATAGTCTATTGGTTAAGCGGATGCATAGTGGTGAGTGTCCTGGGAATCGACCGGTTGGGAGACCAGATAAAAAGTGGATTGAGTCTGTAAAGGAGTGTGGGTGGCAGATGCGAGAAGAAAGGTACATAATAAGAGTGAATGGCGGGGATTTGTGAAAGGGTATGGTTATGTTCCTAGCCCAAGGGATGAACCCTACATTGACGAAATACCAAATTGAAGGTCCGTCGCAGTCTTGTGAAGCCCTAGGGTGATTTTTTTTTTTTTTTTTACCGCGACAAGCTTTCACTTAAGCGTATGAGAGGGATGATATGGGGACTTTTCTTTCGACTTTTGTCATGTTCTTCTACAGACTTTTGTGTTTCCGGTGTATGTTGCGCACCTCAACCCCAATCTTGGGAAGGAGTATGATAATGATGATTAATAATAATAATATTTGAAGTTATTAAGAGTTATATATTTTTCACTGATTCATTGAAGACAAGATGAATATTTTTTTTTTTTTTGTAATCACATTTTTTGTTTTCTTTCTTTCTCTTTCTAAAGATCCAATTCAAAGTAGACGATGTGATCAGACCCGAAATTCCTGGACTATTTACATCATTTAAAGTGAAGAATCATGCTCTCTTCGTTGACCCTGATACTTTTAAAGATATTGAGCATTACGGTCGGATTATGGGCTTTGATAAGCCTCTTGATTTGAAGGATTAGGAGATTTCATTGGTGAGATTGTAAGAGAAAAGATTCCAAGTAATTTTAATTTCGGAAAATTGAAAAAAAGTGTTTTACTAAAACACTTATGGTCGAAATAAAAAATATATAATTACGAAAATTGAAAGTGTTTTATTGAAACACTAATAGTCAAAATAAAAAATATATAATTACAAAGTAGTTCCGCTCTTCAAAAAAAATTTTAATTGTTTGTATGCATATTTATCTTTATTATGAGATATATGGTGGGATAATTTGAACAAAATATGGAATCTTTCTTATTAATCTCATCAATGATAGAATTCAAATTTAATTATAATAATTTGTATATAAGCATTTCATAGTGGAGGATTTAATAAAATGAAATATTAACTTGTTTAAATTTATATTTGATACCTTATTTTGGTATTGTCTGTTATAAAAATTATATATATATATATATATATATATATATTATATTTTTTTATTTTATTTTTTTTTATTATAAAAATATATATATATATATATATATATATATATAATATATATATATATATATATATATATATATATATATATATATATATATATCTATATATATATATATATATATATATATATAATATTATATATATATATATATATATATATATATATATATATATATATAAAATATATATATATATATATAATATATATATATTAATATATATATATATATATATATATATATATATATATAGTATATATATATATATATATATATATAATATATATATATATATATATATATATATACTATATCATATATATATATATATATATATATATATAATATATATATAATATATAGTATAGTATATTATATATATATATATATATATATATATATATATATATTTTCTTTCTTTCTTCACCTTCTCTTTGCCCCAAGATTGGGGGTAAAGGTGCTGCGTGACAAGCATCGAAAAGAAAAGCAGTAGAGAACATGACAAACGTCGAAAAGAAGCCAAGCCTTACCGGGCCCCCCTCTTACCTTAATTAGTGAGAGCCGTCACAGACAGAAAAATCCACCCTAGGAGCATCATGGAACCGGAACCGGACCCTCATATGGTAAATCCGTCAAATGTAAGGGTTTCATGCCTGGCCCAGGTGGGCACAACCATGCCCCATACAAAACCCCGCCATCTGTCCTATCATGCACCTTTATTCTCGCCTCTTGCAAACTCAACATTTCTCTCCTTCAGACATTCGTTGACCGACTAGATCCACTTTCTCTTCGGTCTCCCAGCCGGTCGGTTCCCAACACACTCACGCACTATACATCCGCTTAACCAAACCTACTATCATTCATCCTTTCCAATGACCAAACCATCTCAACATACTTTCATTTATTCTCTCATTTACCCTTTCTTCACACCAGACAACTCTCTGTAATAACGTTCATTCTCTCTTTATCAATTCTTCTCAACCTAGCACACCCTAAGATTGTCCATCTGACACATTGAACTTTAGATATATATACCTCTAATTTCAGACCATAGTCTCACTCACATACATAACACAGGTAACAACATACCCTCAATGTAAGACCCTAGCACACTCAAGACTTAGGTCCCTTTGCATTCACCAACGATGTTAATTGAGCCACCAGCCACCTTCTGCCATTCACAACTTTCCTACTACACTCTGCATCGTCCGTTCCCCTTCTCATCCACATATATCCTAAATAATTTAAACTCAGACACTTGTTCTAGCTGCTTCACCATCTAAACATAACTTCACACTGAGGCGTGTCCTCACTCCACAACCTAACCTTACTCTTATCCACGTTTACGTTCAAGCCCCTCCTTTTTACACACCCTCCCAAATCTCTCTATCAATCCTACTCAAACTCTCTTCAGATTTCGCCACACAGAACCAAATCATCCGCATAATAATAGGTAGGGCACCCTGCACTCATCTCCATTCTTGCCAACATTCTCAACACCATTTTCCTGCCATCCCACCTCAATTCCTTCATAACCCCATCCATATAAAATTGATAATAACCAAGGAGATAACACAACCCTGTTTTACTCCGCTATTAATCCTAAACCAATCACCATTGACACCATTTATTCTTTACCACGCTTCACTATCGTCATATCATACATACTTTTGAATTCCATTCAGAAGGCCTACCCCAACACCATATATCACTACATCTGGCCCCATAAACCCCGGGGCTTCCCTACTTAATCTATCATAACGCCTGTTGCAAATCCTAAACTAAATAAATTTATTCTTTCTTCTCCTCATTTTCTCAATCATTTT
>JABUQX010047387.1:22500-27500 GCA_015478945.1 Trachelipus rathkii | reverse complement strand
GTGAATAAATATTAGATTTGGGAACAGAAAAGAAATTGCAAATTTGTCACGTGTGGCAAAAGGAAAGAGTGCTGCAAATTTTGTTAGGCATTGAAGAAACTTTAATCTATTTCATAAAATTTTGCCAAATTTTGAGCCTTAAATACCTGAAAAATATATTTCTGTTGTCCCAACCATCGGTAGAGTCGTTCCTTTTTATCTTGACCGTCACTATTGCTGAATACTCCCATGTGAACTGAATTTGGACCACAGGCTTCTCTAGCACTTAGAGCCACACAAGCTAATGAAATAAGGATATCAAACACTCCTAGCACGACTAATAAGCCGGACACGAGGATAGAAGGTCTTCTTACTAGGGTTTCACCAAACAGGTCTACTTCAGACTGAGTTTCCTGAAATAATAAAAAATAAAAAAATAAAAATAAATATGCTAAGAATTTTGTCATTTAACTAAAGCTATTTATGTAAATTAGTAATAAAATTTCGAATAAAATCTAAAGAAAGAATATCAGCTGTAAGTGGAATCTTGAGTTAAAGCTTTCCCATGTACCTCACAACGTGTATATATATATATATATATATATATTATATATATACTATAACCATAACTATCAACACATATATATATATATATATATATATATATATATACATATATAAATATATATATATATATATATGTATATATATATAATAATATATCATATTATATAGTATAAGGTATATATATATATATATATATATATATATATATATATATAATATTATATATATATATATATATATTGTATATATATATTATATATATATATATATATATTATATATATATATATATATATATATATAATATATATATATATATATATATTATATTATATATAATATATATTTATATATAATATATTATATATATATATACATATATATATATCTATATATATATATACTATATATATATATTAAATATATATATATAGTAATATATATATATATAGTATACTATATTATATATAATTATATCATATATATATATATATTATCATCAATGATTGCCTAGCCTTCCTCTCCCCAAAGACTGGGGTTCAGGTGCGTAAACAGTGCACCCGAAACAAGGAAATAAGTAGAGGAGAATAGTGATACCAAGTCGAAAAGAAGCCCAGCCTTACCGCCCCCTTTATACCTTTTAGAGAGAAATTTCTCGCAGTCAGAAAAATCCACCGCACTAGAGTCTTTCACGGGACCGAGAGCGACGGACCCTAACGCTATGACATCTCGTCAATGTTGGGTTTTCATCCTTGGCCCAGGTGGGCCACAACCATACCCCCAACAAAACCCCGCCCTCACGTCTTATTATGCAACCTTTCTTCCTCGCCTCTGCAAAAACTGCACTTTCCTCTTCCCTCCAGCCCATGGTCTTCTTTTTATATATATAAACTTGTGACCCTTTCGCTTCTCAATATAATTTACTGATTCCATTCACTTTTTTTTCCGTCTCCAATCCTGTCGATTCCCAGCACACTCTACCACTTATTATCATACATTCGCTTATTATCTCATTCCGTGACTATCATTCCATTTCCTTTCCACCATGACTGCTAATACCATCCTCGGACGTTATGTTCTATTTATTTCTCTTCATTTTCTCTTTTCCTTCACACCACACAACTCCTAAATATCGTTCATTTTCCTCATTTTTTAATCAATGTCCTTTTCAAACACCAGCACATCCCCTAAGATTGTCATTTTTCTGTAACATCATTGTACTTAGATCTTATCCTTCTTATTCCAGACCGTATAGTTTTCGCCTTTAATACATTATATTACTAGGTTAACAACATTACCCTCATATATAGTACTTCTCTATGTGTCAACTTCTAATACTTAGCCTCCTTTTTAACATCCACCTAAGATTTAATTTGCTCAGCCCCTTCTCTGCCATTTCACACTTCTATCACTTCTCTTTTTATCTAAATTCTTTTTATCTCTATATGTATTATATTATATCTCTCTTCTTCATGTCTCTATCTTGTGCTCCAAATTTCTTTTTTTCTTCTATTCTTATCTTATACATTTAACTGTCATCACTGAGTTGTACTTGTCTCTCACTTCACACTCATTTAATACCATATCTTCTTATCTCATCATTACTCAGCCTCTCCTTTTACACACTCTGCCAAATCTCTCTACCAATCCACACAAAATCAAATCATCCGCATATAATAGGTAGGGGACCCCCCCCCCCCCCCCCCCTTCTCTCCTTTTCTTATCTAACACATTCCTGCCACCCCACCTCTTATTCTTTCATAACCCCATCCATATACAAATTGAATAACCAAGGAGACACAACACATCCCTGCCTCACTCCGCTATTGATATTAAATCAACTTTCAACTCCATTTATTTTTACACACGCTTCACTATCGTAGTACATATACTTTTTATTACATTCAGAAGCCTACCACCAACACCATATATAATTATTACCTGCCATAGAGCTTCCCTATCAATCCTATCATACGCCTGTTGCAAATCCATAAAACCTAAATACAATTTATACTTCTCTCGTTTTCTCAATAATTTTTTTTTCAATGTAAAAATCTAATCCACACATCCTCTATCACCTTGTTCTTCACCAATCAGTCCCTTAGTTACTCGAAGCACTTTTTCGACCAAAATACCAGCATATATCTTCCCTACAACACTCAGTAAACTAATTCCCCTATAATACCCACAGATACCCTTATCCCCCTTACCCTTATATAAGAGCATTAATACTGCTCTCCTCCAATCCCTTGGACCTATACCCTTCACAAAAACTTTGTTACATAACTTGCAAATTCGCTCAATCACCTTCTCGCCTCCGTTCTTGGACATTTCACCAGTAATTTCATCTATACCTGCAGTTTTACCGTTCTTCAACTTTCTCACTCTACCCATTACCTCCTTACTAATGACCTCGTCCCCATAATACCTATTCTTTCTTCCACCATCAAACCCACACACATTCACTATCACCTCTTCATTACTGCAAATGTTATGCAGATTTTCGAAGTGTTCCCTTCACACTCTCCTCACATCTATTTCGTCAGTTAAGAAGGCACCATCCCTATTCATTATTTTAAGCAGATTCCCGTTATTCTCATTCTTAACCTTTCGCGCTTCCTTCCAGAAGAGCTTCCTATTCCCTTGTACGTCCTCATTCATCTTCCTTCCAAACTGTTCATTTCCTCTTTTTTTCCTCCTACATGCATCTTTTAGTAATCCTTTTTCCTCCTTATATAATTCCAAACATCTTTCTTTTGAAACCTCATCATTGGCTTTTAGTATATTCAACCACGCTTCTTTTTTTCTTTTAACCGTTTGCATCTCCTCTTCATTTCACCACTCACTGTTAACATTCTTGCTTCCTACTTTAGCACATCCACATACTTCTTTTACACTGCTAACAACCGCTTCCTTCATTTTCTTCCAGATTTGTTCAGTTTCAACTTGTTCACATTCAACTGATTTATTTGCAAGCGCTCTTAAATACTTATCCTTATTACCTGTTACTAATCCTTCTCACTCTTAATTCTACCCACTTCGGCCTTCCTTATCACCTTCCTCTCCATCCAAGACCCCACTAACTTAATTTTACTTAGAAAAACATCATGATCCGATAATCCCATTCCTAATTCCCTCACTGATTTAACATCCAACACATACTTCAAAATCTACTTCTTCACCAACCCAAAATCAATCATACTTTTTACTTCGATACCATCTCTACCTACACCAACTTAGTATTCTTATGAATACTCTTGTGTTTAAATAAAGTATTACACACATATCTCTCTTCTCACAGAAATCAATCACCTTCCTACCATTCTCATTTTCTCCAGGCACCCCAAAGCCACCTTTATACCATCCCTTTTTTGATCACCTATCCAACCATTTAGGTCACCCAACACAATCAAACTAAAGCTCCTACTCACCCCATCCAGAACATCATTCAGATTATCCCAGAAAATCGCACTCTCTTCAACATTACCCTCCGATGGACCATATGTCACAACCACACATACCATGACGTTTTCAAACTTAAATTTAATAATTAGAATTTCAGTACTCGCACAAACAAAGTCTACCATAGCTCTGTATCACAGGTCACTCATCAGAATTGCAACTCCTTCTCTCCCCCTCTCATAACTTTCCACACCAGCACATACACATTTCACACCACACCACTCATTTTCACCGTTTCCTTTCATTTTTGTTTCAGTCACAGCGAGCAAATCAAATTTGCCCTTTCTAAATACATCCATCACATCTCTCCTCTTCTCCTCAACATTTATTCCTCTGACATTCCATGTACCCATACGATTCATACATTTTTGCCGAAAGATAGAAGGTCGCTTACGGCGATCACGACCTTCTCCGAGGCATGCATTAGCATTCCTGGCAAAAGATATGTGGTAGTGGGCAGCCAGCCCAACTACCACTGTCCCTTTAGTCGCCTTCCATGTCACGCAAAACATACGATGTGGGCAATTCTTTCTCCCTCACACATAGGGATATAATGATAGGGATGTCTGTAAGATGTTGTCTAGAAGAAGGGTGTGAATATAAGTATGTGTATATGGTATTAGATAGAAGGTGGTGTCTGTAAAGGTGGCTCCACACATGCGGAGTTTGTCGAACCCTTTGTCAAACACCCAATATGTGTATGCGTCATTTTGGCAAAGCTTTGCTCATTTGCTTGGTTTGCCAAATACACAAATCTTTTCCACAAGCGATGGAAAAGATTTGTGTATTTGGCAAACCAAGTAAATGAGCAAAGGTCTCCCAAAAATGACACATACACACATGGGGTGTTTGGCAAAGGGTTCGACAAACTCCGCATGTGTGGAGCCGCCTTAAGATGTTATCTGGAGGGTGAGTGTGGATAGGAACGCAAAAGAGAAAGGCGAACCATTTGGCACTGGAATGCCATGGGAGACCCTACACAAGCCAAAATTG
>JABUQX010047387.1:12500-20000 GCA_015478945.1 Trachelipus rathkii | reverse complement strand
ATACTATCTAATAAATGCAAAATTAAAAAGAAGAAATTCAAAATCCTCCGTGACCTCACCTATTCCTTCTCTGAAATCATCAATTTTTGATTGTTTTCAATTGTTCCGTAATGGCTTTTTCTTCGTTTGTAGCTTTCAAGGAAACACAGCTTGTGAACTTGTCTTCAAAGTTTTTCTTCTTGTCCGGTAGAGGGACCGAGATTGTTGTGCGAGCATGATGTGTCCGGCCGCTCACCCAAGCCCAGCAGTCACTCTCTTGAATGCGTCTTAGGGGGATCATCCCACCAACAACTCTGGAGGGAAATCTATCTTCGCTTGACTGGCTAAGAACTACAATATGAGACGGGAAGACTGTTAACCAGTTGTCACTTAACACTGAGATAAGAGAATTAGGTCATTACCCGTTAACCACTACATGTTTGTTAGTATACCTGTCCGGTCCTCGTTGCTTGTGGATTGTATTGTTCTCTCTACCTCTATCTTCAACTGCCTCCAGCATATGCGAATGAAGAGTAACCCCCGCTCCACCGGTTCGAGGAGGCAATAGTCGCTATTCATCGTCATTTGGGTGTGCACTAAACAGCAAACGATGTAGTCGAACTGTCGAGACTATCCCATTAGATTATTGTCACTTTATGGAAAAGTAAAATCAAATGCTTTCATCCGGATGGGTCCCTCAGCAGAAGTGCTTGTATGGGTACTGTGAACACGACGCTATTTACTGAGGATGATTCTCCTGGCATGGAGGCGATTACATTTCGTTTCTTTTCCCCTTCAACTAAACCTAACAAACCTTACTTTAACTCTGCTTGTTCTCGTGTCATTCGCCACAGGGACGCTGCCTTCAAGAATTACCTTCCTCTTCAAACTTCGAAACTCATTACATCATAAAGTGTAAATAGTCCTTATCCGTGTATATCGTGCGCGCGAAGAGATCTTTAATAAACTCTCAACATTGCATCTAAAAAAATAGAGTTATTCCTCGGCGATAGCCAGAAAGTGTACTTTCTCACAGTCCTTATGCTAGAGAGAGATAATTTCCTTTGGCAAAAAGAATGTTCTTAATATTTTGCATAGGTATTTGTTTATGCATTTCCTCGTTCATCCCATATTTTAAATTTTAGTATCTTCCGACGTCACAATTCCCTTTTGTCCTTTACTTCTATCTTAAACGATTTCGAGGCTATTTCTCCTTCTCCACCCCTCCTACCTACTTAATGCCTAACTATTACAGTTATCCTCATAATAATAATGTTTAATTTCTCTCATCTCTGAGCTTAAGCGCTAAGAAGAGACGTTATGGTACCTGTATGGTTATATTATACCTTCCTCTGTGGCTTTCAAAAACTTGTGCTTCCGAGATTGCACCCTACTTTGGTAAACTATATATTTCGACTCTGTCTTTCCACTTCAACCTTTCCATCCTGCTGAACAAGTGCACCCATCTATCCTGTACCAAGAAAGGGGAACCTCTCATAACCTTCTTATTATCATCCTATCGCTTTAACCTCCTTTCTTTCTAAAGTTATCGAATCTATCCTTAGCAGGAAGATTTGGAAACATCTCAAATCTTCTAATCTTATTTCAGATCGCCATTATTGCTTTCGTATGAAACACTCTACTGATTATCTTTCTCTTTTCAATGGCTCTCTACTTTTTGGCATTTCGGTGATCTTTTGCTGTGGAGATAGAAATATCAAAAACCTCCGGTAGAGTCTGGCACAAAGCTTTGAGTTCTAAAAATCTATCCTTCTGTCTATAACCTTTCATCTGACTTCCTTTCTGACCGGTATATAGCAGCTGTTGTAGACGGCCAACGTTTTTCACTAAAACTGTTAATGATGGTGTTCCTCAGAGTTCTGTCCTATTCCCATCTATATTTCTACTTTTCATTAATAACCATCTCTCTGTTGCTTCTTCACCTACCCACTCCTATACCCACAATTCCACTCAACATTTCTCCTTTCATTTTGAAAGACTCCCACCGAGGAGCAATTAACTCGTGCCAGGAGGGTGACCTTGGAGCAACTAATCTCAGATCATTCTCAAACATCTAATTGGAACAGAAGAGAAAAAAATGGTTGTTTTCAATGCTCCAAAAACTCAGATTTTCAATCTTCCACATAAATAGAATATCTTCTTTGAAAACAAGCAACTCAAACATAGTCTGCCCTTAATGTCCTCGGCGTTTCTTTTTCTCGTGATCTTTCTTGGAAGGGTTACATTATTTCCCTTTTTTAATCGAGCTTCTAATACCCTATTCAGACGACGTTTAAAATATCTACATTTTATACCCAAATTCAAAATTCCGTCAGTGTGAATGAAAATGGAATAAAACCCTCGATAAAACTAGGAAGTTTATCCCTTCTTTTTCAACTATTATTCAGAAATTAGTTTTTCTATGCTGAAAATATTTCTGTTATGGTAGTGCCTAGAACATCTGAAATATTATTTAAACTTTTAATTTATATTTCTAAAATAGATGCTTTAATTATTACAAAAGCTTCCGATAAATTTTTCTTATGATTTTTAAAATTATATTAATTTACTAACGTTTTCATAAAAGTTAACTTATTTATCACAACTTAACCGTGTAAACGTCGTGCCCTGTTTGTTGAGAATATATCCTGGAACATTGAGAAGAGAGATGAAAATTTGAACATTTTTCCGAGGTAAATTTTCTATAGTGTGAACAGGGCACAAGGTTAGGTGTTCTGAGGCGCCTTCGGAAACTCTTCAGCCAACTCTGATTTCTTGCTCTTCACAGGAATGTCGTTTGCCCTTGTATGGAGTATGCCTCAAACACTTGGGCACTTGGGGTGGATCCACTCACACAATTCGCCTTAAGAAGGTGAGTTCTAGGGCTTTTATAAACGTTCCTGCTATTACTAACTCCCTCCAGTCTTTTTCTGCCTGTCGAACTGTTGCATCACCCTCCTTATCTCCGTATACTCTTTCTACTACAGTAGACAATACTCTTCTGAACTCTCCAGTTGTATACCTTCTGTTCTGAGGAGAGTTCGTGCCACTCGTCTTTCTTGACAGTTTCATCCTATCTCCCTCCCTTCAACTTTCTGAACCCAGGCGTGATCGCTAAGCTCAATCTTACATGTTCTCCACTGGTGACGTCAGAAATACACTCCCTTGATCTATTTTTCCAACTTCCTTTGAATTACACACTTTCAACCACCATGTATCGGGGCATGTCGGCCTTTAAATTGACCAATCATCTGATTTTCTCCCAACTCCGATTGAATTTGGTAGCCTTCTGACCTTTGCTCACCGGAGGAGATTATAATATATATATATATATATATATATATATTTATATATAGTATATATATATATATATATATAATATAATATATATATATATATATATATATATATACTATATATATATAATATATTTATTAAACGGGTTTTAACCACCCAGTTTTTCCTTTTATTACTCTCAAAATTTTTTAACCACCGGAACTTGAAGAATTCCAACCTGGAAGAAACCACAGGTCCAATAATATCCTTCGACAACCAAATTAAAAATCAAGGTTATTTAATATATATATATATATATATATATATATATATATATATATATATATATATATATATATATATATATATATATATATATTATAATATATTATATATATATATATAATATATATATATTGTTTGCTCAAATGATTTTAATTTTTATACCTATAAGTTACTTGTTTTGTATATAGAGAAGATAGAGATCCATTTGTTTAGCGATATTACTGTAAACACAATGGCTTTAATATTAATTTTATGAAATATTTGGCAACAATCGTCCATTAACAGAAACTGAATAGATATTTTATGTGTTAAGACATTGTAAATTTCTCTTTATTTCATTTTCCTCCTTTTGTTTTAATTTCCTGTTTCCTTTTCTCTGTTTTCTCTATCTGAAGGTGATGTTCCTCACTTCATTAAGAAGAATTTACTTCGAAGAAAGATTTTCTTTTCAATCTATATTGAATTTGAATTTAGTTAATAATAGACTAGAAAAATAATGATCATTAGCTTAACGTTTCCTCAAATTTTCCATCATGCAATGGTAGTTCACAAACCATTTTCTCGATTGACAAGGACACCCCCCCCTCATAAAGTAATAATTTAAGCAAAGTATATAAGGTATGAAATCTTTCACAGCCTCGTGTTTTGCTCTTCGCTACTTCTTTAATTTCCTTGCAAACAGTTGAAGATAAAGTAGAAATTATTAGTTTAATAGTTCAATACGATCACCGGTGAGGCTTCCTACTTGGCACTTGCTATTATTTTTTTTATTAGGACTGATTTTAATAAACCTTCCTCCACTCTGCCAATTTTCTTTGAATGAAATTCATTCTAAAAATTATCTTCCTAATGACATTTCCACAGAATATCACACACACACACATACACACACACACACACACACACATATATATAGCAGAAGAGCAGCATAGTTAACACAAACACACACATATATATATATATATATATATATATATATATATATATATATATATATATATATATATATATATATATATATTATATATATATTAGTGATGGATCGAATAACAGCAACCCCAACCGCAAATGCGAAACAACCGCACATATTTTGACAACCACAACTGCAACCGCAACTACGGTTGTCACTGGTGTACATTACCGTAACTGCAACTGCTACCGCAACCGCGGTTGTCACTGGTCTTCACAATCGCAACTGCGGTTGTCAGCATATTATCTTTTTAAAAAAATATTTTTTAGAACTGATGAAATAAAGCAACCTACAACATCCAAGCCAAAAACTCTGTTTGAAACCATGAACGCTCCTTTAGCATCAAGTTGTTGTGATGATACAGAAATAGAGCTTAATGAAAGTATTTTGGATGAAATAACAAAATATCAAAAAGAAAAAAGGATCGATCCCGAAGACCATCCTCTAATGTGGTGAAGAGAGAACGAACATAACTTCAAAGAGTTGAAGATGATAGCTCAAAGATATTTGTTATGCTCATCTAGTAGTATACCAAACGAACAACTTTTCAGCAGAGTTGGATTAATTTATAACGAGAAAAGGATGAGATTAACAGGAGAAAATGCTGAAAAATTGTTATTCCTTAAATCTAACTTGCCGATTCTAAAATTCAATTACAAACACGAGTAACTAAAGAAACACCTTTAGTCAAATACTTTACAGTTTCCACAGGACGGAGGATGGGGTAAGTGGATGGTGGGGTGCTTTTGGCATGGGTCCTTGTCCCGCACACTGGTAACTCTTGTAAACAGAGGCTAAATTACACATTAAACGACCAGAAATTTACAAATTTTCTAGGTAATAATAATAATAATAATAATAACATAATAATAATAATAATAATAATAATAATAATAATAATAATAATAATAATAATAATAATAATAATAATATTACTATTATTATTATTATTTTTATTATTATTATTATTATTATTATTATTATTATTATTATTATTATTATTATTATTATTATTATTATTATTATTATTATTATTTTTATTATTATTATTAATATTATTATTGTTTATTAGTAGTAGAAGGAGTAGCAGCTGTAATAAACAAAGCAATTGTTAAATTTTGTTATTGCACAACCGCAACCGCAATCGCAACCGCAACCACAATCGCAACAGCAACCGCAACCGCGGTTGTTGAAAAATTTAAGAACCGCGAAAAAAACGCAACTGTGGTTGTTGAAAAATTTAGGAACCGCAAAAAACCTCAACCGCGGTTATGCAAAAATTCAGCTTCGCTCCATCACTTATATATATATATATATATATATATATATTATATATATAGCAGCAGCATGATAAAGGTGCTATATATATATTGCTATATATTATATATTATTGTTAAGGTTATTATAAAGAAGCATATAAGGTTAGCTGGGTTGCTATATTATATATATAAAGAATATACATATATATCTGTTTATATGTTATTATAAAATATATATGTTGTTATATAAAATATATATATATATATATATATATATATATATATATATATATATATATATATATATATATATATATATATATATATATATATATAATACAAATGGGTCCTAAACTCCTAATAGAGGGGAACAAACCACATTGAATCACAAAATATATTTAATTTCTACAACTTTTAGAGAGTTCTACTTTTCAATCCCTTCTCTCTTACAGTATATATATATATAAGATATATATATAGAGAAAGTTATATATAAGGTTGTTGTTGTTGCTGTTGTTGTTAAAGAAGAAGAAGAAGATATTATATATATATATATATATATTGTTATATATATATATATATGTTATATATATATATATAACAAAATTTTAAAAACAACTTAGTTAAAAAATTGAGAAATAAAACGCTGAAAAAAAAAGTTAGGAAGAAGTTTAAAAAAAGAAAATTACAAGTATAGGAGGTTTAAGAAAGTGTAGATGTTTCAGAATTACTGGATAGCTTCCTTGTGAAGGTCTATATATATAGATATCATATAGTATATATATATATATTATATATATATATATATATATATATATATATATATATTATGTTAAGTTATATATATATATATATACATAGGTTATATATATATATATTATTATTATATATATATATATTAAGAGTTTATATATATAAGAAGGTTATATGCTGGTTAAGATGGAGATGAATTTGCAGTGAATGAGCATGTTATATATATATATATATATATATATATATATATATATATATATATATATATATTATATATATATATATATATATATATATATATATATATATATATGCACTTATGCATTTACAAGGAAACCAACAAGTTGGGTTTTGAAACGTCAGCGGTTTTTTTAACTTTCCCTCCAACTTGTTAATTTCTTTTTAAAACTTCATCCCAACTGATCCTTCAACGTTTCCTTTTTTAATACGTTTTTAACTAATATTTTTTAAAAGTATCTTTTTATATATATATGTTGTTGCTATGATATATATATATATATACAGCAGCAAGGCATATATACATACATAATATAGTTGCAGCAGCACAGAAGGTATATATTATATATAAGGCTGGCTGGGTTGGCTAGCTAGCTAAGGCAGTTGCTATATATATGCTGGCAAGGCTAAGGCATATATACATGGGCAAGGTGTAGCAGTTTCAAATACACTCTCTCAACAAAACCGCAAAGAAGTGAGCAGCTGATTACTGGCCATAGCGCTGCAAACGTTAGCCGATCCATTTCATCTGGATCCCTTTTAAAATAACAACGTCTTGAAAGTGATCGTGATTGAAAAAGGATCGAGCTCTCGCGATCTCTCTCCTCATATGAAGACTATGTAAATACTTTTAAATATATTCTTACATTTTTTATTGAAATTAATATTTAAGGCCTTCACATAATACTACTTAAAAATCTGTTCGAAAAAAATTGCTCAGATCATACACACTATTAATAT
>JABUQX010047387.1:0-10000 GCA_015478945.1 Trachelipus rathkii | reverse complement strand
GATACTAGGAGGGTAGCCATAAGGCAACAGACTTGATCTTTCTCGTACTTATAGTTGTATTTTCAATACCTCAATAACTCAGCTTCTTCCTCTATCTTCTTAGCATAATCTTCCACGCAACTGTAATATCTTCTTTGAATACACAATAGCCTACTTCTATTCTTAATATTTTTTATATTTTTTTTTATCGCGATCTTTCTTAGAAGGATCACATTATGTTCTTTCAAAAAAGTTTCTAGGAAATTTGGTGTTCCAAGGCTTCTTCGGAAGTTCTTCTCAACACCACATTTGCTAACTCTGCATATTGGCGAAGTTCGCATTTGTATAGTGCATAAATCACCTATCTGGAGTGGTTCCACACATATTGCTCTCCTTGACATAGTGTGGTCTAGGGCTTGTCGACTCCTTAACTGTCCTACTCCAACTTACTCTCTTCAATCTTTCTATGCTTTAAACTGTTCAACACTCTCCTTATTCTATTGTTATTACAATTTATTGAATTTACACATCTCTCTTTTGAATTTTCTTCCTTCTTTGAAGAGTGTTCCTGCGACTCGCAATTCAGATAGTCTTATCCTTTCTCTACTCAACTCTGTAACCAAAAATTAACTGCTATGGTCAATCTTACATGTACTCCACTGGTAAAGTCTTGGAAACGCTCCATTTATCTGTTTTTCCAACTACCTTTGATTTGCACAATTTCAAGCTCTGCTATCGGCGCATATCAGACTTTAAATTGTCATGGTTTCCAATTTTTTAAAACAGATGCAATTTGGTAAGCATCTGGCCTTTACCCACTGGAAGATATATATATATATTAGCAGGAGTGAGCAGCATAAGCAGCTGGCAGCAGGCGCTACTGCTGCTGGTTGCTGGCTGGCAAGGCTGGCTGCTAAGGGCTAATATATAGTATATATATATATATATATATATATATATATATATGTATATGGAAAAAATTTTTTTTTCCATATTATTAACAATGTTTTTTAAATCAGCAACTTGAAATTATGAAAAAATATAAATGATAAATGTGTACTGCTATTTTGTAATATATAAAAAGTTTGGGAAAGATTAACTGTTCTAAGAATTTTTCCCTCTCAAATACAACTTTGGAACTAATCCCTAAAAATATTTATTTACTTATCTTAATAGCAATTTTCTAACTTAAAGGAAAATAATTAAAAGTTATTAATGTTTAATTATTGTTAACTTATTTTGATGCTATAATTTTTTTTTTAAAATTGAGTTACTAATATTTTCCACCAATTTATTTATTATCTAAATATATAATTAAGATTATTAACATATGCTTTCATTTAGAGCACTTTTTTATTACTTTTCTTTTTTATTAGAAAAAAACAAAAAAAAGCATAAAATGCAAAAAAAATAACACTTTTTTAGTTGGTTTAAACAAAAAAAAACCCCTGTAATATATATATATATACATATATATATTATATATATAGGTTACTATATATATAAGCAGAGCAGCATATAGCGATAGCAGCGAAGGTTGCTGGTTAAAGCAGTGCTATATGATATATAAGGTTATATTATTATTATTAGTTATTGCTGGTTGTTATTATATATATATATATATATATATATTAAAGAAAGAACACTAACCTTACTGCTCTTTCTTTAGTAACTTAATAATTGCGGTTTTTGCAGTGTTGAAATTATATATATATATATATATTATTATATATATATATTATATAAAAATATATATTATAGCAGGCTTATAAATAGAAACATGTATATTTATATATATATATATATATATATATATATATATATATATAAATATATATATATATATATATATATTTATATATATATATATATATATATATATATATATATATATATATATATATATATATATATATATATTATATATATATATATATATATATATATATATATATATAATTTAACAATGTCTACAATTAATTTTACTAGTAAATAAAGAGACATTCGAGAAAGTAAAGAAAATGGCTCCGCTGTGATCGTACCTTTTCCAGTATTTTGTTCCTTTTAATAGAAGACACCTTTTCTCAATTTATTTAGAGCATATATATATATATATATATATATATATATATATATATATATATATATATATATATATATATATATATATATATATATATATATATATATATGCGTGTGTGTGTGTGTGTGTGTGTGTGTGTGTGTAGGTATTGTGTAGGCGTGTGTATGTGTATATAATAATATACATAATTTTTAAAGGTAGGGGTTCATAAAAATTTCAAAGGTTTTGACGTTGATCTCCCAAACCCCTCATCATACGCCAATATATATATAGTATATATATATATATATATATAACCCCAAGGGAGCAGTTATAAATACAAAGATATATATATATAGCAGCAGCAAGTAATAGTATATAGCGTTATGTTATAAATTGAAAGTTAGAAATGGTATATATATATATATATATATATATATATATATATATATATATATATATATATATATATATATATATATATATATACATAAAAATATAAAAAAAAAAAAGATAAAAATTGTAAGCGAGGCTTTCGAAAGGATCAACCTCCTTTCCTCATTCTTTATTAAAACTTTATTAAAACGACTAAAATAGAGAAAAGCAAAAGCTTCAATTCCATCTAGATGGTTGGTTTGCTATTTAATATTATTGTTGAGATGCCTTACAAATACTGACATTTTTGAAAAAATTTCAAGATAACTTGAAAAATCATCTAATAAATTATTATTACAACAATTAACATTTTTTAAAATTTTTAATAAGAAATGACTCTAATAAATAATTATCCGTCTCTTGCACACATCATATTCGGAATCGGAAATGATCAAACGCATATTCTCAACGTCGATTCTGTGTTCTTCTAGAATCCTATGCCTGTGTAATGATGAATTTTTATCTCCAATCCTCAAAGAATAGTTATGCTGGTATTTTCTTCTTGATACATCAGAGGTTTCTCATTATATATATATATATATTATTATTAGCGTAATTATTATTATTAAGTTGTTATACATATATTACATATAGCATATATTATGTTATACAGCAGTTATGTTATAAGTATATATATATGCTATATATATATATATATATATATATATATATATTACAAGGCTATTGCTATGTGGCTAAGGTTATTATTGGTTACAGCATACATGCTATATCATATTGCTGCTGATAGCGGCGCATATTATTATATATATATATATATATATATATATATATATATACTATTACAATCCTTACAAGGAATCTTGTAAACCCCTGAGTTACTATGCTGTTACTTAGTAAATTTGTTGCTATGAAAGTACTTTTTAATAGTGAAAGGAGAACTGGATACAAGTGAAAGCTCTTTCGGCATGAATTTCTTAAGATTTTCTGATGGAACAGGAATATTTATTTTAAAATTATTATATTTTACAGACTCTGCTCTATTTTCTTGTAGGCGGAACTCCTTTTTAGCTGCCGTAAGAGCTCTAGAAACAAATTGTACAGAACATCCCAATGTTTTTGAAAACTGATTTAATATGCATAATTTCTTCAGCCAAGACCTAAGGCTGAACAACTTAAATGTTCTCAGGAAAATCTTTTAACAATTCCAAATTTTACATGGGATTCATGACAAGACGACCAATTGACATAACTTTCCGTTTGTGTTTCTTTTCCAAAGATCTCGAATAAGAAATTCTCAGTATTTTCGTTAACATTTTTATATCCAGTCCTCATAGAATACAGAACTCTAATCACTGAAACATCAAGAAAAGAAATACTCTTATCTTTTTCTAATTCTATAGTAAAATTAATTTCTGGAACACATCTATTGAGATTTCTGACAATCAAATTCGGACCTATATGATTGGGAAGAATAGCAAAAACGTCACTAACGTATCTTAGCCAAACAAAGTCATCTCCAAGAATGTCTGCAAGAAATTTCCTTTCAAAAATTTCCATGAAAATGTTACTTATAACTGGAGAGAGCAGGAACCCCTTACTTAAACCTGCAATCTGGAAATAAAATTCATTATTTAAAGCAAAATATGACTGGGACAAACCAAGGTCCACACGTTGCAAAAATACCTCAACATCTATTGGCAACTCAAAAGAGCTTGAATCCAAATATTCTCTTAACCATCTAAGAGTGAGTGGGACTGAGGCGCTGTTAAAGAGGGAAACGACATCAAAACTCATAAAACTTTTATTATTCATATTTATTTGTCTTACTCTCTCAACAAATTCCAAAGAATTCTTAACATGCGAAGATGATATATGCCCAATCAAGGAGAAAGACATTTTGCAATCCATTGTAGGTTATTCAATTAACATTATTAATGATTTAGCGTAATGGGATATTTTCCTTGGGAATTTTTGGCAAACCTTAAAAATAGGAGAGTCTTCAAAGATACGCACTAAATTTTTTTGATTAAAGGTTGACTGTTATTCAAAAGAATTTTTAACCTATTGTTAAGCAAATTTTGAGAAGATTTCAAGGGATTAGTTAACAATTTTTAAAAGTTGAAACATCTTTTAGCAATTCATAAGACTTTTCCCAATAAATTTTTAACTTTGTTTTATTTCCTGTGGGGTTATATTAATTTATAAGTGTATATGGTCATAGTGTTTGTTGACTATATATATATATATATATATATATATATATATATATATATATATTCTTCTTGTTATTATATTATGTTATATATATATATATATATATATATAAAAATATATAAATATTATATATATATTATTATATATATATATTATATATAAATACATATATATTATTATATTATTATATGTTACTATATTACTATATTATATTGTTATGCTATATAAAGGTATTATTATTATATACATACATATACATACATATATTATATAAATATATTAGTTATTATTATTACTATATTAAGGTTGTTACATATATATTATTGGCTATGCCAGCTGTTGTTACAACATTATGCTGGTAAGATATATGCTGTTATGCATACACTGGCTAATATTGCTGGGCTGTTGGCCAACATTGCTGGTTAGCTATATATATATATATATATATATATATATATATATATATATATATATATATATATATATATATATATATATATAGTATATATATATATATTTATATATATATAAAGATATAGTTATGTGATATATATATATATATATATATATATATATATTTATATATATTATCATCTTCTTCCTATCCCCAGATTGGGGGTGAGGTGCGTAGCAAACACCGGAACAGAAAAGTAGTAGAAGAATATGACACGTCGAAAAGAAAGCCCTCCCCTTTTTACCGTCCACTTTATTCCTCCAGTGAGAAATTGTCTCAACCTAAAAAATCCACCCTGAGGCTTCATGAGACCGCGCCGGACCCTCAATGTGGTATGTCGTCAATTTGAAGGTCATCCCCTGGGGAAAACCCACAACCATGACCCCTCACAAAACCACGCCATTCACTCCTGATATGCACCTTTCTTCTCGCTTTACCAAACTCACATTTCTCTCCTCCAGGCATTCCTTTACTGACTCAGTCTATTTTCTCTTCGGTCTCCCAGCCGGTCGATTCCAAACACACTCACCATTATACATCCGCTTAACCAGCCGACTATCATCCATCCTTTCCATATGACCAAACCATCTCAATGTACTCTCGTTTATTCTCATTTACGCCCTTCTTCACACCACACAACTCCCTAATGCGTTTATTCCTCGTTTTATCAATTCTTCTCACACCTAACACGCCCCTAAGATTGTTCATCTGAACACTTTGTACCTTAGATCTATACCTCTTATTCCAGACCTTAGTTTCACTACTCGACACTTGGGTAGCAACATACCCTCAGGCAAAACACCTAACGCACTCAAGACTTAGTCCCTTCATATCGCCGAAGGATTTAATTGCACCAGCCACCTTCCTACCATTCACGACTTTCCTACTACATCCGTTCTCTTTTCATCCAACATATATCCCAAATATTTAAACTCAGATACCTGTTCCAGTTGCTCACCATCTAGCATGACTTCACACCGTGGACTCTCCACACTCACTACCATACCCTTACTCTTATCTACATTTATTTTCAAACTCCCCCTTTTACACATCCTGCCAGACCCTTTCCTATCTTTCACGACTTTCCTACTACATTCTACATCATCCGTTTCCTTTTCATCCAACACATATCCTAAATATTTAAACTTAGATACTTGTTCCAGATGCTCAACATCTAACATGACTTCACACCACGGACTCTCCTCACTCACTAAAATAACTTTACTCTTATCTATATTTATTTTCAAACCAGTCCTTTCACACACCCTGCCAGACCTATCTACCAATCCTCTCAAACTCTCTTCAAATTCACCACACAAAACCAAATCATCCAAGCAGGACACCCTCCACTCTCTTCCATTCTCCATCGGTCAAACACCTTCCACTGCCACCCCCACTTCTAATTCTAATTCTTTGATAACCCCATCCATATACAAATTAAATAACTGCCTCACTCCGCTATTAATATTAAGCCAATCACTTTCGACTCCATTTCTTCTTACACACGCTTCACTATTGTCATACATACTATATATATATAGGTTGTTGTTGTTGTTGCAGCATATATATAAATATATATATATATATATATATATATATGTTGTTATATATATATATAAGTTACATATATATATATATATATATATAATCACTTCGACTCCATTTATTCCTACACACTTCACTATCGTTATACATACCTTTTTGATTCCATATATATATATTATATGTTATATATATATATATATATATATATATATATTGTTATTATATATATATATATATATATATATATATATATATATATATATATATATATATATATATATATTATATTATTATATATATATATTATTACATATATTATATATATATATATTACATTGGCTACATATTATTATTATTATATATATATATATATATTACATATATATATTATATATTGCTATTATTATTATATTATTATAATATTATTAGTTATATATACATATACATATATTAAGTTGCTGCTGCATGGAGCTAGTTATTATGTTGTTATTAAGTTATATTATTATTATATTATTATTACATATATTATATAGCAAAGAAGAGTTAGCATATGTTATATATACATATGGCTACATATTGCTATTAACATATACATATACATGAGCAGCAGCAGCACATATATATATATATATATATATATATATATATATATATATATATATATTATATGTATATGCTATATATATATATATATATATATAGATATATATATATATATATTATTGTTATATTATATATTATTATTATTTATGTTATAAAGATATATATATATTATAATAACATATATATATTAACATACTATATACATATTATATATATATATAGCTGAATGATAGCATGATATAAAGGGAAGGTTATGCTACATGATATATACAGTGCTGGCTAAGGCTACAGCATGGGCTGGCAGTCGGAAGGAAAAATGAATACAAAATCGCGCTGGTTAACCGCGCTGGCATACATGGCTGGCTGGTGAGCTGCTAAAAAATAGCTGATGGCTACTGGCTGGCTGCTGCTACAGCTGCAAAGGCTAGAGGGCATGGTGGTATTGGGTTATTGCATATATATATATATATGTTGGCTTTTATTACATATATTATTATTATTATTTCATATATTATTATTATATATATATAATATATACATATATTGATAAATATATATATAGTTATATATTGTTTTTTCCATATTTTCATATATTATTATTATATATATAGAAAGATATATATATATATATATATATATATATATATATATATATTAGTGATGTAGCACATCCGCATCCGCATCCGCGAGCATCCGCACATATTATTAAAGATCCGCATCTGCATCCGCATCCGCGCTTTGCCTTGCGGATGTTGCGCGGATGTTTATTGTCAAGATTTGACAAAGAATTTTTGTAATAAAAATACTTAAGATGAATCTGAAAAATAAAAATAAAAATGTAAATGAGTTAAGGCAATTCAAACGGCTGGATATTCCATATCTTAATAAAGTTATCAAAGACATTCCAACTCGTTTGGAATAGTACACTTCATATGATGGAAAGAAGTATTGCTCAAAGAACTTCTTTCTTCGTATGCCAGTTCGTATTCCAAAGTTAACAATCTTATTAATTTGGAAAAGACATCATATCACACTGCATTAAGCTAGTTGAAACCATTTGAAGAAACTACCAAAAAATCAGCGCTTCTACAGCTTCTGTCTCTATGTAATACCATTAATCTCAACGCTAAAGAAGCATTTTAAATCATCTTCAAATGAAAAATGATGACGGTTTAAAAAGAATGAAAGCTGTATTAAACTAGAGGTAGAAAACGCTTTGTGGAAATTAATGACCTTCATACTATTGCAACTTACTTAGATTCCCGGTTATAGCAAGGTTTTTGTAACGATATTAGAACAAGTTAAATTGTTACTTTGTGTTGCAGCTGAAAACTTCAATCTGAACAGTCTATTAATTCGCCACCCATTAAAAGTGAAAACAAAATCTACAGAACCAACACCTTCTACAAGTAAATCAATAACAGATTCACTGGAAGAATTTCTACAGTCCAGTAGTGATGCAGAGAAGAAACACGCATAACCAAAAAGATGTAGTGCAAATGACTGGAAAACTATCACCAAGAAAACGATTAGATTCAAACGATGATCCAATCAGTTGGTAAAATACAAAATGTTTACCCACGCTTGATTAAACTTTGAAAAAACTCAATCCGAACAGTCTATAATTAGCCATCCATTAAAAGGAAAAAAATGAAAACATACAGAACCAACATCTTCTACAAGTAAATCAATAACAGATCTTCACTGAAAGAATTTCTACAGTCCAGTAGTGATGAAGAAACACACGCATATTAAAAGATGCAGTGCAAATGATTGAAAACTATCACTAAGAAAAACGACTAGATACAAAATCAAATGACGATCCTATCAGTTGGTGGAGTGTTAATTTCATAAATGCGCAAATGTTTACTCCACGCTTGGCAAACTTGTGCGGAAATACCTGGCCTTGTCCTCCAACTAGTGTTCCAAGTGAGAGTATTTAGCAATGCTGGGCTATAATATGATGAAAAGAGAAAAGACTTCAGCAGAAAAGGCAGAAAAGGCAGAAAAATTGATGTCTATCAAGCACAATCTTCCCATATTTGAATTCTCAATACTAGTGCAAAAAGTATATAACTTTACAAAAAAATCTCAAGGTCGTGGTGTTAGAAAGCAGGTTGATGGTCCATTTATTGGGTCCCCGTCCCGCATCCTGGTAACATTTATATTAATAGATTGTGGAACAACCGATGTATATATATATATATAGAGCATATATATATAGGAGTATATATATATATATATATATATATAGTATATATATATATATATATATATATATAAATATATATATATATATATATATATATATATATATATATATATACGTATATATTAAACATCCGCATCCGCAGCCCGCATCCGCGGGTGTTAAAATCAAACATCCGCATCCGCATCCGCATCCGCGGATGCGAAAAAAATGACATCTGCAGCATCACTAATATATATATATATATATATATATATATATATATATATACATATATATATGGTCATATATACAGATATATATAGAAAGATATAAGATATATATAGAAGATATATGTATATATATGTTATATATATATATATATATATATATATATATATATATATATATTTGTTATATATATATATATTATAAGTTATTATATATATATATATATATATATATATATATATATATATATATATATATATATCCCGTATATATATATATATATATATATATAAGGTTGCTGGGTTATAAGGTTGCTATATATATATAT
>JABUQX010047386.1:17500-37024 GCA_015478945.1 Trachelipus rathkii | reverse complement strand
TATTTTAATAAACAATCTGTTTTGAATAAAATTAATTACATATGTGTGGGGAAGGGAATTATTTTTAAAATTACAGACTTATGAGAACAACATTTTATTTTTCCCGTATAATTTAAAAAAAAAAGAAAAAAAAAAAAAAAAAAAAAAAAAAAAAAAAAAAAAAAAAAAATAAAATTCATAATCAACGTAATGTACAGCCACAGTCTCATTATATCAAAGAGCAGGACATGATATTTAAATTCTAGGAAGGAAAAATCAACATTCTTTTTTTTTTTTTTGTATGTCCTACAAAAATCTTTATTTCTACTAAATATTTTCCTAAGTTTTAATTTTAGATATAAATAATAAGGTTAAGAAAGATTTGTCATTGTATAAAACATTCATTTTTCATCATACGCCAAAAACGTTTTGTACGAGGGAATTAACATTATGTTAAATCGCAAATAATCAATG
This sequence comes from Trachelipus rathkii, assembly GCA_015478945.1. Taxonomy (NCBI): domain Eukaryota; kingdom Metazoa; phylum Arthropoda; class Malacostraca; order Isopoda; family Trachelipodidae; genus Trachelipus; species Trachelipus rathkii. The sequence continues at coordinate 36,571 of JABUQX010047386.1, read as the reverse complement.
TTGTCAACCAATAGTAATAAATAATAATAATAATAATAATAATAATATAATTACATTATACATATAATAATAATAATAAATAATAATCAATAATAATAATATAATTTTATGATATATTATAATATAATAATAATAATCAAATAATAATAATATAATCATAATAAAATAAGTATACATAAAAAGAATATTAATAATAATAATAAATAATAATATAATAATAATAATCAATAATCATAATAATAATTAATAAAATAATAATAATAATAATAATAATATAATAATATCAATAATAATTAATACATAATAATAATAATAAATAATACTAATTAATAATATAATAATAAACTAAAATAATTAATTAATAATTATCAAATGAACATAAATACCATTTGTCTAAGGTTTTTGAAAGATTTTTTAATAATTAACAAATTATATCTTATCTAAAAATTTATTCAGAAACATTCTTGAAGTAAAACAAAATTATTGCACTTCTGACACGATCCGAGTTATCGTCCAACATTGAAAAATTACAAGGACATTGCTGTCAAACAAGGGGGATTATGACTTTTATTTTAGAACGAAGCCAAATTAACATTAAAATAATATACAGTCATTGCAAATATAATAAGTAAGATGAAAACTATAATTAAAAATATACAAAAAAAAGTGAAGTTATTTTTATTCTTTTTTTTTTATTTTTTATTCTTATTCTTATTTTTATTCTTCTTTTTTTTTATTTTATTCTTTTATTTTTTCTTCCTTCTAAGTAGAAATGTTTCATCTTTAAAGATCATAACTGCGTTCAAAATTTTGTCCACAAACTTCAGACCAATAGCAAATTAAAATTTACATATGAGGAATGCACAAACAGTAAATTTAAATTTTTAGATGTGAAAATGAAATAAATAACGGTGGCACAATTGAAAGAGATATTTAAGTTAATAACACCGGTAAGAGTGTCTGCATGAATTTCGATTCATACACAACTCTCACCTATAAAATATCTATAATAAAAACACTTATACACAGAGCCCACAAAATAATATCTAACTGGAAGATCTTTGATAAAGAAATAAAAAGAATATGTAAGTTATTAATTTATAATGGGTTTCCTCAATATTTAATAGAAAAAAACGCTGAAAAACAAATTAAATATACTGACCTACCCTATAAAGACAAACAAGATTATAATAACTTGATATTTTATTACAAGAGGGAAGTGGTGTGACCAATAAATGTAGAGGAGTCAAAATTGAAAATTATTTTAAACAAACATGTAAAAAGGTAAAAATAATGAAACTATTATCCCTATCATTACTATTATCAATATTATTATTACTATTATCCCTATTATCACTATTAGAAGCTATTATAAGTCTGCAAAAATATCTTCACGTTTTAGTGCTCGTGGGGTATCGTCTGATGGCAAGTGTACCAACGTCTTGTACCAATTCCATTGCAATGAAAATGGGTCTAACATCACTTACATTATTTACACGACGAATACACTTTGGCAGAGTATGTTGCAAACAAGTACAGACCAAGTAAGATACAACACTATATGCAGGTGGAACAGGAAAAAAACGCATAGCAATGAAATAGTAAATTACTTTAAAATTTTAACAAAAAAGAGTGAATTTCCTGATCTTTAATTGGCAGAGTCCCTTCTTATAAGAAAGCATTGACCGGACATTAAAATATTTAGGTTTTTTTTCACTAGGCATTCATTACCTTAACGTTTTTACGTAGAAGAAAGAAAAAAAGACAATCTAAATTATAAACTTCACCTTTTTTTTCGTATATTTTAAACTATAGGTTTACTCTTACTTATTTATTATATTTGCAATAATTGTATTATTTTAATTTTAATTTTGGCTTTGTTCTTAAAATAATGTCATATTCTTGAAAATGTCCAAAGTGACTGACTGGACAAAAGCTCGGATGGTTTCAGAGGGCAATTATTTTGTTTTATTCAAGAATTGTCCTAAGAAAATTAACGAAAGATGTTAGGAAGGTTTTATGGAATTTGGAAAAAAATAAATAAAAAATATAAAAATAAATATAATAATAATAATATTATAATAATAATAATAATAATAATAATAATAATAATAATAATAATAATAATAATAATAATAATAATAATAATAATAATAATAATAATAATAATAATACTCATAATCAATAATATAATATACATAATAATAATAATAAATAATAATTAGTATAATAATAATAACAATAATAATATAAGTAATAATAATAATAAATAAATATAAAATATAATAATAATAATAATAATAATAATAATAATCAATATAATAATTAATAATAATAATATAATAATAATAATCCTCAAATAAATAATTAAATACATTCCACAAAAACAAACTGATCAAAAGCAATTTTGGAAAGACGGGAAGTCAAATAAAACCTTTGGACTTTTCTTTACTATATAGTGATATACTATATATATTATATATACTATATAAGTATATTATTATATTATATATATATATATAATATATATTATATAAATATATATATATAAATATATATATATATATATATATATATATATATAGTATATTATAATTATATATAGATATATATATATATATTATATATATATTATATATACTATATAATATATATATATATATATATATATATATATAATAGTATTATATAGATATATATATACATATATATATATAATATATACTAATATGAATAGAAAAGGTTATATATCATATAAATACTATATATATAAAAAATATATATAATATAAGTATAATATATTATATATAATTATATAAATTAATATACTATAATATATAATTATAATACTAATATATATGCTATATATATATATATTATATTATATAATATATATACATATATATATACAGGGGCGACTCGTGTATAGGAGCGATCGCTCCTGGGGCTTTTCCCCTTCATACGATATATAATATATTATATATATATATAATATATATTATATATATATATTATATATATATATATATATATATATATATAGTTATATATATATATATATATATATATATATAAGTATATATATTAATAATTATATATAGTATTATATATATATTGGAGAAACGTGATATATATATATATATATACATATATATATATATATTATAGAAAATATAATATATAAAAGTATATATATATATTATATATATATTATTATATATATATATATATATATATATATTATAATATATAATATAGTAATAATTATAGTAATATCGCAATTATACTTTTCTAACATATACAACATGTTTTCCCATCATCGCTCCCATTAATTATTAAACACATTCATACCAATTAAACAAAGAACACTTCCTCACATCTTAAAAACATCGTGCTTTCAGAGCGCCTTCAATCCGAAAATATACCATAAGGAACAATCCTTGCACAACCAAATACTGAGTTATGCTGTCCCGTCTTCGCTCTGAACACCATTCTTACCTTTAGGCAATGCATTTAAAATTCACAATTACACCCTCACCAACTGTCAAACGACGACATAAAACATTCCTTACTGACTGCTCTGACTTAACGAACATTAGTACGCAATTTCAATACACTTTTTTTAACAGATCTCTGGGCCCGGCCAGTAGAGAGGAGAGCGGAGAGGAAACAGAGTAAAGAAATAGAGTACATATTATAATAATTATATATATTATATATATTTAATATATATATGATATAATATATATATATATAATATATATATAATATATTATATACTATATCATTATTATATATAATATATATATTATATATATATAGTATATATATATATATATTATATATATATTATATATATATATATACTATATATATATATATATATATATACTGATATATATAATATATATTAAGCAATACATGCCTATCCAAACTCGCATATTAATTTGAAAGGTCGTTCAGGCTGCAACGCCTGGTGGGTTGAACTACGAATATTGGTTCATGAACTTAATAACAACCAATGAAATTTTTGGTTAAACGAATCTGAATGACGAAATGGGAACATCTGTTGAAATCTCACAATTTAGTGGCACCATTTAAACATTGCGCTCTTATCGAGGTAGGAGCAGAAAATAAAGAAACTTATGCGAGGTGAGAAGATAGGACATTGACCAGATGGCTGAGGCGAGACATTGTAGAGGGCATGAAGGAGAGAGATATACATTGTTGAGTTATACTCTTTATTTACAGCGGGAACCATAAAGGAGAGAAAGTGGATACGGAGCATTAATTATAGGAGGACCAAGAGACATGGGACACATACATCTCAATATTTCTACGATGGGTGATGAGAGATTGATGGAATTGATGGAAAAAAAGTAATAAGTAAACATTGGTGGAAAATAAGTAATGTGCCATACGTATTCCCGATGTATTTTCTACGTTAGTTTGCAGCATGATGAAAGAAAAGACTACAATTTTTAACTAATGTGCTAAGAGGCGAGCTACAGTATAAAGATAAGGCAGAAGAGCTTGTTGATGGGAAAATTGTAATGAAAGGATGGAGAGAGAAGGGATAAAAGAATACCTAGATCTTTTAGAATAAATTATTCCAAAATCGCAGTGAAAAAGTTTATATTAAATATTATGTAGAAATAAGTTTGTCTGATAATGGACCCTTAATATATATTTCATTAGGGAAGAGCACGATGAATACACAAGTATATAAAATGTAATCCCAGTTCGAAGATAAACTTGTATCAAATTCAATAACTCTGAGGGGACGAATAGGTTGCCAGAGGAAGAATAATATAAAATGTAAATTAATTCCGAAATAGGTTAAATGACCCTAAACAACAGACTACCTATTGGAATATTTTCTTAAAGTTAGGAAGATTTAAAGACCACCTCAGAGCACAGGAGGAGAACAAGTAATTAATAAGCTAAAGAATTGCAAGACCCGGGAGAAGATCACTTTCAGACGCAGACTTAAGCGAAAGACGACTGAAAGAATCGAGCGGACAAGAGGACAAGACGCCAAGAGCAGGAAAAGTTGTCAGGGGAGGATAATTAGAGAGTAATATATCATAATATATATAATATATATATATATATATATCTTATATATAGTATATAGTTATTATAGTATATATATATAATACGTATATATATATATATACCCGCAATTATTATATATATATATATATATATTATATATATATATATATATATATATGATGTATTTATATATATAATATTACTATAATAAAAAGATATATATTATATATATATATATATACTATATATATATGATTATATATATGATACTATATATATATAATAAATTCCAATCGAAGCCGTAGACGACTATCTAATAAATATTCGAATTATCATAATAAATTATAACATATATAGTACACTCTAAACATAAATAGAGACTGAAGTACCACGCTAGACATTAACAAACGCCTCAATAATAACTAATATCAAGCTAGAAATACATCATATATACTAGGTAGTCACTTCATCTAATATCCAAACATACTATATAGGAAAAATCTATTATACCAACCCAGACATAACCTAAGAACCTATATATATATATAATATAATATATATAAATATATCTCTGCAGACCAATCATAACAGATAACGGTTAAAAGTTAAAAAAAAGATAGCGCTAAGTATATATATATATAACAGACTATATAATATATATATATATATAATATATAAGATTATACTCAATTATTATATATTATGACACGTATAACCAATAATAGTAGAAGTACAAAGCTATGGCACCTAATCATAATCTCGAATACTAATAGCATATATTTCTCTAACCATAACTAACGCTCTAATATATATATATATATGTACTAATGTACTAGATTAGTATAATGCCCGTACCCGTAATATTACCCCCAGAAAGCCCACCAGAAACCAACCTACCATATCACTTATATTTCATCACGCACTAATATATAATGTAACCCATCATCATATACTACCAACTACCCCCCTACATATACACTGACTATACCACATGCACAAAAAATAACAACACCGCCACTACATCAATCTTAGAAATATTATAAAAATCGAAGCCTCAACATAAATAAACTGTTAATGACGTCAAGTAACATAAGACGCGCCCTGCATCCGCAACACATGCCCGACAAGGCGCTGAAAAACGTGTTGATGTAAAAAGGATTCCACACACAAAAAATCACTGATGTAAAACACTGAACAAAGTGTAAGCACCCGATACAATACACCACGGTCAACCTCCAACCTGCAGCCACAACCACAACGCAACAATGCAGGCACCACCAAACACGTCCCAACGATTAAACCTCCTGAATATACAAACCTAACAGAAACGTGAAGAATAGCGCCGACGCCATTCACGACACAGCTCAAGATATTCCTATAACATTATTTTAATTCATGTTTATGAAGAAAAAAAGTAAAAAATTTAGATCTGTCTGATTAATTAACAACGCTACTTAAACCACGTGTAATGGATTACAAGACGAGTAGTAGTGGGAAGAACCGTTGGTTCAATTACTAGGAAAGTTCTATACTCTGATTCTTTGCATTCTGAACTGTTATGAATTATTACATTCTAATTTACGAATTCAATTGCCAAGCTATTATAGAATCATATGATTTCGGATTTCAATTAAGGACTTTGAAGTCTGATGATTATAACTTGTAGTTCGAACAGCAAAGAGGCGAACTTTCAAGTTAAATTGCATCATTTAAAACATCATTTAAATATAAAGCCCCCAACTTACAATTGCATAATCACTCTTCATCCTTTATCTTTTTCTTCCACACTTTTAATTGACTTCGATCTTCCCTTTTGAACGCCTTCGCATCATCAGAACATGTAATTACTTTTTCCTCATGGACGAAATTTATCCCTTCAGTTGCTGTTAAACTAATTCGGTGTCCACACGCTCCCTCATCAAAAAGATATTAGCGAAGATTTAAAATATTTCTCCCCTCGGCCATAGCAAAATTGTTGGACATACCCAAATATAGTCTCAAAATTATTAAAAAAACAGGGTATGTATCTTCATAATATTTTCATAGTGCTCTAAAGTTATTATTGTGGAAATGAAACAGATATTAACCAAAATCTACCATCAATTTCTCTCTGGACAATACAGGTTTTCCTCATTACGCATTCAGATTGACCAACATTTCCCCAATGAACCTTACCGTAACTGCTCTCTCCAAACAATATCTGGGAAATGATATCTTCTTCAAAATGAATAATACAAAGCCAACCAATTGACCAGCCAGGCACATACTGACGTCAATATACAAATTAGGGTCCCATACGACATACGACCCAATACCACCAAATACGACCAGAAATAGATCGTTTTCTTGAGCGTTTAGGAAGAACAGCCGCTTTGCTACTATATTGGCTGTGTAAATCGGATACAAATTAAAAAAAAATTATATCTCAAATTCTCAAGTTTCTTTTCTCAAATTTCACTAGTTTTCCTTCTATATTTGAAACCTACGCTAAAGCAAAATTCAGTTTCATAAATGATACCCTACTTAAACTTATTATTTTTGAGACGTAAGGGAGAACAATGTGACCAATTGTGACCAATGAAGAGGACCACCATGGTCAATTTATCGTTCAGAAAAGATCCGATTTTGATACTGCGTATCCTGACAGCCACAATTTGCAGGAGCTCTATGCTATAAGAGAATAATTCTTTATATCCAAGTGAAAATCCTGTGATAGTTGATCAAAACATTCCAAACGTTTGCATACAAGCGATATTTAAAATTTGCTTTTACTGTGGCACTTACACTTTCGTCAGACCATCAATGGCAGATATAGTAGTAGTTCATACCGTCAAAAGTGAAAATAGGTTCACCAGTGAAGAGTATGGAAAAAGTTTATCTGTAATAAACATTTATTCACATACGAAACTCTAATCGACTGACTGCAACTTTTGATTGAAGGAGTGGCGCTCTCTGTATGTGAAATACATTCAAGTCATGCTGGCGTAATGTTTGCCATTCTCATGTGTGTGAAACTACTATACTTCTAGAAAGACTTAAATACGATCGAAGAATGCCCTCTATTTCATCCACAGTTTATTTATTTTCACGTTCACAAGAAATTTGACTGCTTGGAACAGTATCAGTTTCATGCAGTTATGAGTAAAAGCTTTTAACTCGGATACTCTGCAGTTAAGTAATCGTTGATAATATTTTCTATAAGAATAATATGTAAAATAACAGATAATAAACAAAATTCATAGATTAAAAATTATAAGCAGAAGGGGAAGCAACAATATGGTTTGAGAGATGGTCACGGATACAGGAATCATATATTTTCTTTGAAAATACTACGGAAAACCAAAGGATGGAAAAAAACGTTTAGGTATGCTTCTTTAACAGCTGTGGAGAGTATTGGAAGATAATGGCGTAAACGACACTGTGTTAAAATTAATGTGGGAAGGTGTGATTATTGAAGGAGTTGACCTATAACAGATATATGTCTTGTATCTTCATGATTTAAAGATATTCATTAATAGTGTAGCTAGAAATATGGATAAACTCTGCAAAGCATAGGATATGTTTTTAAATTCTAAGGTTAATGTTAGATTAGCTTTCAGCTTTTGTGATCATGCTGCGTGAGTGAATAATTCAAAAGAAAAACTATGATTAAGAAATTGAGCTTGAATGAGTTTGTCAGTAGAAGAGACAAAATATCGACCTTGACAAAAATTAAGCACTGAAAATTAGTGCAAAGCAAGAAATTAACTAAGGAGAATCTGGTTTGGAAAGCATAAAAGGATGAGGTGAAAACATAACAAAAAATGACATCGTTGGGCATTTGGAATGGATACTGGAACCTTATAAGGGAAAAGATAAAAGTTTGATCTTAGAGTTGTGGAGGGAAAGAGAATGCTACGAAATGGTAAAGAAATATTGGAACAAGGAAATTTACCATGGAGTGTAAAAATGAATTTGTCTGAGTATATTTTGACTCCAAATGTTATGAATGGAATGTGAAGCATGGGTAATAAATGCAAAAAAGAAAAGAAAATACTGATGTTTAGAAAATGAAAGGCTTTCGAGATATTATAGGGTATGAGCATATGGTTTAAATGGAAATTTAGATTTTAGATATAAAGTTTTTTTTTATATATCTCAGGTGATAGACCTCCTTAAAACGTACATTGTCGCCAACTGGCATTCATCTGCTGCTATGTCTGCAAACTCTTGCCTGATATTTTCCTGCAGTTACCGAAAGTCATTGATTGGGGTAGCGTATACGACTAATTTGATTGCGCCCCAGGGAAAGAAGTTCAGCGGTGTTAGGTCCCGCCAACATTGAGGCCAGGCAATAGTGCCTCCCCGACCTATCCATCGTAAAGGGTAGTTATTATTAAACCAGGTGCGTGTGTCTCTGGCAAAGTGAGCTGGGCAGCCAACCAACTGAAACCATATGTGAAGTAGATTTAACACGGATACATCCTCATGGAGCACTTAGAACCCATTCCGAAGGAATTGATGGTAATTTTAGCCGTTCAGGTGGTCAGATAGAAGGTAGGAGTCGAGGAGATTGTGACCCAGTAATCCCAGCGACACATTAAATTAAATTCGTGCTGGTAATGGTACTCCCTGATTGCATGATAATTTTCCTGAGCCCACACGTGACTGTTCCTCTGGTTGTGAGTGCTACGTTTACTGAAGATGACATCGTCCGTCCTCAGCAAAGACTCTGAGAAACGGTTGTTTGTATTATACTACCCGATGAACTATTCACAGAAGTCGCGTCAACGTCCTTTGTCGGTGGGCAGTAAATGCTGTACACGTTGCAAATGATATGCATGGTGTTCATCCGCTGCCAGTGTTCTCCATATTGATGAACCTGAAGCAGCAAGTTCGATCATCGTTCCACGTACACTTGATGACATGTTTGCCTCAAAATACCGGAAAATGTCATGGGTGCGATGATGGCGGTGGCGAAGTACCGCATAGACTCCATCCGTAATGCCAGCCGGTCTAAATGTCCCAGTATCACATAGTTGCTGATACGTCATTGTGAAATCAGACCTATACGGTAACCGTCTCGTTGTATCAGTGCCGGATTAAGGCTCCGCTGGTTCTAAGGCACACTTTGAAAAGTGGTCTGAAAATACACATAAAATATACACTCAATCCCCTACTAATACAATTGCTTTCACAGTATACACCTGAAAATGTGATATGTAGCTTTCCAGGATTACTTAATTGTTTACACTTTATTATCAAATACTTTTACATAAATTACCTTACAACTTTGCGGGCTTTTACAACTGCAAAATCATCAATTAGTTGTTTTTTTTTTGTTTTACGCATCAAATCACTTTCAATGGATAGAAGTGCTAGTATTCCAAGCCGTTGCTGGTCCATCGTTGATCATTTCACATCTTTAATTCTTTTCAGTTGAGAAAAGAAACGTTCCTTTGAGCAATTTGTAGGTATTAATGATAGGTAAATTCACAGTGCTAGTTCGGTGTTTGGAAAAGCAGAAGAGACACAGGTAGTGTGGAGCATTGTAAATAATTTATGGGAATTTCCAGCTGATGCTATTTCATTGTCATCACGCATCTGCTGATTCTGCTCTTTATACAGCATATATATTGACGAAATTCTGCAAGAAAATCTAAACTAAGGTCCTTTGAATAAACAACAACAAGTCTTGTAATAGCAGCCAGGGCCGGGGCACAGAGATTCACCCTAGGTCAAAACATTAAACCTCTGCAGCACTCTAGATTATGCCTCATTACGTTTCTGTAGTACACTTTTTAGTTGATCGATAATGACATAAAAGGTGTTGATTTTTAATTTTTCCTGGCCAGACATCCCTTCCAGAACATCTGTAGCATCTCCTTCATAACTAACATACCTCTTAAGTTCAGGCACACGCCGACGATCAGATTTGTATGTGCTGCTGCCACTGCATGCACTTGCCTGTTACTTATAATAGTCAAACTTCTGTCGGTATTCATCTACCAATTTATCCAAACTGTCCAGCAAACCGACAGCTGGTGTTAATTCGATGGTTGATCCTTACAGCAATTTACAACAGTAGTTGAAACGCTGCAAAATGTCATCTCATAGTTCAAACTTTAAGGCAACTTTAATGGTGTCCATGTAGTTTGCCAGTGCACCTGCTTCATTTATTGTGCTGGCGTTCTGAGTAGCATCCTCTGAGATCTCTTGGAGAGCACTTTGATACCGATCGTACCTTATCAAAACTGGTTTTGTGGCATCAGATCGATCAGACCACCGGGTATCCGATGGGTGTTTCAGAACTTGGCATTCAGGGTTCTTTTTAAAATGGTTTAACAACACATGCCAACGATGTTTTGATGAAACAAAGAATAAATACAAACAAGGGCTCAAGGAATTGAAAAAAAGAAATTGTTTCAACGCAGCAATCAACAGCTGACTGTCCAGTTAAATTTAGAGTGACCTACGAAAGGAATATAATCCACTCTTGTTTTTCAAGATTTGCTGCATGCCATTATATTTACCAGACACAGTACTGGCATTATCGTGTCTCACCACGGCAATTTCCAAAGTTGATTCCCTGATCTAATAAGTATTGAAGCCAAGTGTCAGCTAGATTCTTTCCTTTGTTACTAGAGATAGGTATGAATATTAGAAAACGCCCACAGGCTGGTGATGCACCATATGACGTAGAACAGAATGATGGTTAGCTGGTCAGATGTGTAATATCTGGAGTAGAGTCTAAAGAAACTGAGAATTATCGTGACTTGGCAAGCATCATAGTTACTAGTTCTTGACAAATTGTTTTTTACAGGTAAGAGGTGTGGCCACGTCCGCGATTGGTACGATTACAAATATGTTGGGACAAAAATGGATCAAACTTCCCAATGAGCTCTAAGATTTCCAAATTGGTACCGTTGTCTTTACATCCAACAATTTCTTCATTACCTCGATGTGATAGCACTCTCTCACAGAGAAAAAAAGTTGTTTCAATACAGCGTGACAAAACGTTTTTTCAGTCATTAGTTTGCTCTAGCATGTGTTGATGTAATTGCTCATCAACTCGCAGAGCAGCAACACTGCGCTGACATAATGTCAGAACTGACTTAATGTGCTATGGACTCTTTTCATGTGCTTTTAAGAACTGTGACAAAAACTTTCAATCTGTAACTCCTTGACCAGAAAGCTGTAAGTTGTCAGGTGAAAATAGAAGGAAAGGAAAGCAGGAAACACAGGCTTTGGCTGGAGAATGCACAAGCCACTCACGATCACCCATCTCTCCATTCGGTAAAACCCGTTTGAAAGAACTAGAATTTAAAAAAAGATTCCATACCAGGATACTCACGCTTGTTTCTGGAATAAGCTTTCTTCCACAGTTCAAAAAAGTTGTTCTCCCAGCTGATGTAAATGTTCAGTAAAAATCTGTTATGTCACCGAAAGCCCAGCATCACTTGAAATTGTTACTGAAGGCAAAGCAGTGCCAGCCTTATCTTCAAAACTACAGTGTCAGATGGTCCGGAATCAACAGTAGGCTCCTCTTGCTTTCTATCCATCCATCAGTAGAACTAAACCTGTATGCATCTTCTTTCTCAGATCTCACTGACATGAAAAAATGAAGGCGTAACTATAGGTAACTTTTCGTAATATGCTGTTTTTAATTTCCCTTCTTCTTCTCCAAAAAAAAAAAAACTTCATTAAAGTGGTAGCTTGCTCCCAACCACCTTTGTGTTTTGACATTCCGTGTCAGGCGTGTCTGCAAGAAGAAGTAGCTTTAATAGCTCCTAATAAATTAACATATTATATATAATATATAATTATATATATGTATTATATATACGTTAATTATTAAGGCAGCTATTAAAGCTACCTTCTTTCTACTTGCAGACACGCCTGACACGGAATGTCAAAACACAAAGGTGGTTGGGAGCAAGCTAATGAGTTGGAGAAGAAGAAGGGAAATTAAAAAAAAGCAATTAGAAAAGTTACCTAAGTTAGCTTCATTTTTTCATGTCAGTGAGACTGAGAAGGATCGCTACAGGTTTATAAGTTCTACTGTGGCATGATGATAAGCAAGAGGACCTGTAAGTGGACAGAAACCAAGAGGTGTCTACTGTTGAAACCGGACCATCTGACGTTGCCTAACAATTTCAAGTGATGCTGGGCTTTTCGGTGACATAACAGACTTTTTACGTGAAATTTACATCAGCCTGGGAGCAACAAATTTTTGAAACTTGGAAGACAGCTATCCAGAAACAAAGCGTGAGTATTCTGGTATGAATCTTTTTTTAAATTCTAGTTCTTTCAAACGGGTTTTACCGAATGGAGAGATGGGTGATCCTTAAGACTAAATTGACCTAAAGTGCAAAAGTGTTTTGATTGTCATCTTCGAAATGATATGACTAAAGTACTTTTGGTCAAGGATTAAAGATTGAAAGTTTAAGGAAAAGATCTTAAAAGCACATGAAAAGAGCCAGAGCACATTAGTTTTTCATGACTATATGTCAGCGCAGTGTTGTTGCTTGGTGAGAGTTCATCCGCGTTTACATCAACACATGGAGCAAACTAATGACTGAAAAAACGTTTTGTCACGCTGTATTGAAACAACTTTTTTTCTCTGTGAGAGAGTGCTATCACATCGAGGTAATGAAGAAATTGTTGGATGTAAAGACAACGGTACCAATTTGGAAATCTTAGAGCTCATTGGGAAGTTTGATCCATTTTTGTCCCAACATATTTGTAATCGTACCAATCGCGGACGTGGCCACACCTCTTACCTGTAAAAAACAATTTGTCAAGAACTAGTAACTATGATGCTTGCCAAGTCACGATAATTCTCAGTTTCTTTAGACTCTACTCCAGATATTACACATCTGACCAGCTAACCATCATTCTGTTCTACGTCATATGGTGCATCACCAGCCTGTGGGCGTTTTCTAATATTCATACCTATCTCTAGTAACAAAGGAAAGAATCTAGCTGACACTTGGCTTCAATACTTATTAGATCAGGGAATCAACTTTGGAAATTGCCGTGGTGAGACACGATAATGCCAGTACTGTGTCTGGTAAATATAATGGCATGCAGCAAATCTTGAAAAACAAGAGTGGATTATATTCCTTTCGTAGGTCACTCTAAATTTAACTGGACAGTCAGCTGTTGATTGCTGCGTTGAAACAATTTCTTTTTTTCAATTCCTTGAGCCCTTGTTTGTATTTATTCTTTGTTTCATCAAAACATCGTTGGCATGTGTTGTTAAACCATTTTAAAAAGAACCCTGAATGCCAAGTTCTGAAACACCCATCGGATACCCGGTGGTCTGATCGATCTGATGCCACAAAACCAGTTTTGATAAGGTACGATCGGTATCAAAGTGCTCTCCAAGAGATCTCAGAGGATGCTACTCAGAACGCCAGCACAATAAATGAAGCAGGTGCACTGGCAAACTACATGGACACCATTAAAGTTGCCTTAAAGTTTGAACTATGAGATGACATTTTGCAGCGTTTCAACTACTGTTGTAAATTGCTGTAAGGATCAACCATCGAATTAACACCAGCTGTCGGTTTGCTGGACAGTTTGGATAAATTGGTAGATGAATACCGACAGAAGTTTGACTATTATAAGTAACAGGCAAGTGCATGCAGTGGCAGCAGCACATACAAATCTGATCGTCGGCGTGTGCCTGAACTTAAGAGGTATGTTAGTTATGAAGGAGATGCTACAGATGTTCTGGAAGGGATGTCTGGCCAGGAAAAATTAAAAATCAACACCTTTTATGTCATTATCGATCAACTAAAAAGTGTACTACAGAAACGTAATGAGGCATAATCTAGAGTGCTGCAGAGGTTTGATGTTTTGACTCAGTATGAATCTATGTCCGACGAAGATATCAATGCTGCTACTACAAGACTTGTTGTTGTTTATTCAAAGGACCTTAGTTCAGGTTTTCCTACAGAATTTTGTCAATTTATATGCTGGTATAAAGAGCAGAATCAGCAGATACGCGATGACGATGAAATAGCATCAGCTGGAAGTGCCCATAAAATGTTTGCAATGCTCCACACTACTGGTGTCTCTTCTGCTTTTCCAAACACCGAACTAGCACTGTGAATTTACCTATCATTAATACCTACAAATTGCTCAAAGGAACGTTTCTTTTCTCAACTGAAAAGAATTAAAGATGTGAAACAATCAACGATGGACCAGCAACGACTTAGAATACTAGCAATTCTATTCATTGATAGTGATTTACTGTGTAAAATTAACAAAAAACAACTAACTGATGAATTTGCAGTTGTAAAAGCGCGCAAAGTCGTAATGTAACATATGTAAAAGCATTTGATAATAAAGTGTAAACAATTAATGTTAAATTTCTTTGTTAACAGTAAGTATATACAAATTAACGTTAAAATGTGAAAGCAATTGTATTAGTAGGGGATTGAGTGTATATTTTATGTGTATTTTCAGACCACTTTTCAAAGTGTGCCTTAGAACCAGCGGAGCCTTAATCCGGCACTGATACAACGAGACGGTTACCGTATAGGTCTGATTTCACAATGACGTATCAGCAACTATGTGATACTGGGACATTTAGACCGGCTGGCATTACGGATGGAGTCTATGCGGTACTTCGCCACCGCCATCATCGCACCCATGACATTTTCCGGTATTTTGAGGCAAACATGTCATCAAGTGTACGTGGAACGATGATCGAACTTGCTGCTTCAGGTTCATCAATATGGAGAACACTGGCAGCGGATGAACACCATGCATATCATTTGCAACGTGTACAGCATTTACTGCCCACCGACAAAGGACGTTGACGCGACTTCTGTGAATAGTTCATCGGGTAGTATAATACAAACAACCGTTTCTCAGAGTCTTTGCTGAGGACGGACGATGTCATCTTCAGTAAACGTAGCACTCACAACCAGAGGAACAGTCACGTGTGGGCTCAGGAAAATTATCATGCAATCAGGGAGTACCATTACCAGCACGAATTTAATTTAATGTGTCGCTGGGATTACTGGGTCACAATCTCCTCGACTCCTACCTTCTATCTGACCACCTGAACGGCTAAAATTACCATCAATTCCTTCGGAATGGGTTCTAAGTGCTCCATGAGGATGTATCCGTGTTAAATCTACTTCACATATGGTTTCAGTTGGTTGGCTGCCCAGCTCACTTTGCCAGAGACACACGCACCTGGTTTAATAATAACTACCCTTTACGATGGATAGGTCGGGGAGGCACTATTGCCTGGCCTCAATGTTGGCGGGACCTAACACCGCTGAACTTCTTTCCCTGGGGCGCAATCAAATTAGTCGTATACGCTACCCCAATCAATGACTTTCGGTAACTGCAGGAAAATATCAGGCAAGAGTTTGCAGACATAGCAGCAGATGAATGCCAGTTGGCGACAATGTACGTTTTAAGGAGGTCTATCACCTGAGATATATAAAAAAAAACTTTATATCTAAAATCTAAATTTCCATTTAAACCATATGCTCATACCCTATAATATCTCGAAAGCCTTTCATTTTCTAAACATCAGTATTTTCTTTTCTTTTTTGCATTTATTACCCATGCTTCACATTCCATTCATAACATTTGGAGTCAAAATATACTCAGACAAATTCATTTTTACACTCCATGGTAAATTTCCTTGTTCCAATATTTCTTTACCATTTCGTAGCATTCTCTTTCCCTCCACAACTCTAAGATCAAACTTTTATCTTTTCCCTTATAAGGTTTCATCTCTCAAGAGGTGCTTACGTCCTATTCCTTACATCATCTTAAGTTAATAAACCCGCAAGTTCACATAATTTCTTGCTTTGCATCATATTTTTGTGCTTAATTTTTGTCAAGGTCGATATTTTGTCTCTTCTACTGACAAACTCATTCAAGCTCAATTTCTTAATCATAGTTTTTCTTTTGAATTATTCACTCACGCAGCATGATCACAAAAGCTGAAAGCTAATCTAACATTAACCTTAGAATTTAAAAACATATCCTATGCTTTGCAGAGTTTATCCATATTTCTAGCTACACTATTAATGAATATCTTTAAATCATGAAGATACAAGACATATATCTGTTATAGGTCAACTCCTTCAATAATCACACCTTCCCACATTAATTTTAACACAGTGTCGTTTACGCCATTATCTTCCAATACTCTCCACAGCTGTTAAAGAAGCATACCTAAACGTTTTTTTCCATCCTTTGGTTTTCCGTAGTATTTTCAAAGAAAATATATGATTCCTGTATCCGTGACCATCTCTCAAACCATATTGTTGCTTCCCCTTCTGCTTATAATTTTTAATCTATGAATTTTGTTTATTATCTGTTATTTTACATATTATTCTTATAGAAAATATTATCAACGATTACTTAACTGCAGAGTATCCGAGTTAAAAGCTTTTACTCATAACTGCATGAAACTGATACTGTTCCAAGCAGTCAAATTTCTTGTGAACGTGAAAATAAATAAACTGTGGATGAAATAGAGGGCATTCTTCGATCGTATTTAAGTCTTTCTAGAAGTATAGTAGTTTCACACACATGAGAATGGCAAACATTACGCCAGCATGACTTGAATGTATTTCACATACAGAGAGCGCCACTCCTTCAATCAAAAGTTGCAGTCAGTCGATTAGAGTTTCGTATGTGAATAAATGTTTATTACAGATAAACTTTTTCCATACTCTTCACTGGTGAACCTATTTTCACTTTTGACGGTATGAACTACTACTATATCTGCCATTGATGGTCTGACGAAAGTGTAAGTGCCACAGTAAAAGCAAATTTTAAATATCGCTTGTATGCAAACGTTTGGAATGTTTTGATCAACTATCACAGGATTTTCACTTGGATATAAAGAATTATTCTCTTATAGCATAGAGCTCCTGCAAATTGTGGCTGTCAGGATACGCAGTATCAAAATCGGATCTTTTCTGAACGATAAATTGACCATGGTGGTCCTCTTCATTGGTCACAATTGGTCACATTGTTCTCCCTTACGTCTCAAAAATAATAAGTTTAAGTAGGGTATCATTTATGAAACTGAATTTTGCTTTAGCGTAGGTTTCAAATATAGAAGGAAAACTAGTGAAATTTGAGAAAAGAAACTTGAGAATTTGAGATATAATTTTTTTTTAATTTGTATCCGATTTACACCAAATAAAGTAGCAAAGCGGCTTTTTCCAAACTAAAAAACGTCTATTTCTGGCGTATTTGGTGTATTGTCGTATTGTCGTATTGGCGTATTGGCGTATTGGCGTCTATTTCTGGCGTTTCAATTGGTTTGCTTTGTATTTTCATTTGAAGAAAAATCATTTTCCAGATATTTTTGGGAGAAAGTTCTATAATTTCTGTCTAAATTTCTTGAAACTTGAATTATATAAAGATAAGTTTATTGTCTAAAAGAAATTGAATTGTAATTTTTTATATCTGTTCATCCTATCAATAATAAACTTTTAGAGCATATGAAATATGAGAAGATACACCTTTTTTAAAATTTTGAGCATATTTTGGTATGTCCAACAATTTTGCCTATGGCGAGGGGAGAAAATTTTAAATCTTTCCTATATCTTTTTTGATGAGGGAAGGCTGTGACACGAATTAAGTTTAACAGAACTGAGGGAAAATTTCGTCATTAGGAAAAGAATACATGTTCTGATGCAAGGCGTTCAAAAGTGGACAAGTCAATAAAAGTGGAAGAAAATAGAAAAAGGATGAAGAGTATTATGCAATGTAATTGGGCTTTATTAAATGATGTTTTAAAGTGATGCATTTAACTTGAAGTTCGCTCTTTGCTGTTCGACTACAAGTTAAATCATCAGCTTCAAAGTCTTAATTGAAATCGAAATCATATGATTCTAAATAGTTGGAATTGAATTCGAAATTAGAATGTAAAATTCAAAACAGTCAGAATCAGAATCAGAGTAGAATTTCCTAGTAATTGAACCACGGTCTTCCCACTACTACTCGCTGTAATCCATACACGTGTTTAAATACGTTGTT
>JABUQX010047386.1:0-12500 GCA_015478945.1 Trachelipus rathkii | reverse complement strand
TGAAGTGTTCTCCTTTGACCACTTCATGATCTTAAAGAGAAAACATTATCTACTTAGAAAATGAAGAAAAAATAAAAGACATACAAAATAAAAAAAAAGAAGAATAAAAATAAGAATAAGAATAAAAAATAAAAAAAAAAGAATAAAAATAACTTCACTTTTTTTTGTATATTTTTAATTATAGTTTTCATCTTACTTATTATATTTGCACATGACTGTATTATTTTAATGTTAATTTTGGCTTCGTTCTTAAAATAAAGTCATATCCTTGAAAATGTCCTTGTAAATTTTTCAAATGTTGGACGAAAGCTCGGATCGTTTCAGAAGGCAATAATTTTGTTTTATTCCAAGAAATTGTTCTGAAGAAAATAACGAAAAGAAATGTTTAAGGAAGGTTTTTAGGAATTTGGAAAAATCTTTCAAAACACTTTAAGACAAATGAGTATTTATTGTTTCTATTATTATTATTATTATTATTTTTATTATTATTATTATTATTATTATTATTATTATTATTATTATTATTATTATTATTATTATTATTATTATTATTATTGATATATATTATTATTATTATTAATTTTATTATTTATTATTATATTATTATTATTCATTATTCATCATTATTCATAAAAATTAAATTGTATGGGATATTTTATTTTTATTATAAGTATTATATTATTATTATCATAACCTTATTAAAATTATTATTATTATATCTATTATATTATTATTATTATATTAATTATTATTATATAATTATTATATTATTATTATTATATTATTATTATTATTATTATTATTATTATTATTTATAGATTGTATACACATAAAATCGTTAATTCTCTCGTACAAAACTTTTTGCGTATGATGAAAATGAATGTTTATAAATGACATCTTTATTAACCTTATTATTTATTAATCTTAAAATTAAAAACTTAGAAATATTTTATAGAAAAATAAAGATTTTTTAGAAGATACAAAAAAAAAAAAACAAAGAATAAAAAGGTTTGGGGGGGGGGGAACCTTTTTTTGTTTTTTTATCTTTTTTTTCCTAAAATTTTTAATATACATTTCCTCTTTGCAATATCTATCTAGCGTACATTTACGTATTATAATTTTTATTTTTCTTTTTTTTTTTTTTTTTTTTTTTTTTTTTTTTTTTTTTTACAACGGAAAAATTTTTTTTCGGATTTTTTTCTTAAAGTTTAAAATAATTCCTCTTTTGACATATGTAATTTAATTTTATTCAAAACAGATTTTTTATTAAAATAAAAATAAAAATTATAATTCACTGTCTTCCTAATATTTAAAATAATTCCTTTTTGAACTACATGAATGCCAATATAAATTTATTTAAAATAATTTTTTTTTAAAATAAAACTCTTCAATAAAATCCTCCTTTTAACGATGTCCTATCTCAAGATTTTTATCGTTTTTAAAACTATAAAATAAGTTTAACACCCCCCCCCCCCCCCCCCCCCCCCCCCCCCCCCCCCCCCCCCCCCCCCCCCTCTTCACTTGACTAAGCTGTAATTGTGTAAGTCGCATCTTACAAAATTTTAGGATAGCTAGGGTTGCCTCTTTAATTAACTGTTAACTCAGATTTTCGGTCGATTTTCATTATTTCATCTAATGCATTATGAAATTCTACATTGTATTTTTCTAGAGAATTTTTAGGTTGAATGTCTTTTACTGGTAGATTAGCTTTTTTCAAATGCATTTCTGCATGCTCCAATCGGTCCCATTGTTTGTCAAGTTTAACTTCTTCATCTTCATTTGACATGATACCATAAGGAAGGATTCCTGAAACTGCTAAAATATCTGATTCCGACCCATTTTATTTATAGTGTTATATCATTCTTAATTAGTTCACAAAGAGCATTCCTAGCTTTTAATATCAGATCTTCAGTTTTGAAAAAAGATTCTGAACTGCGGATCAACAAAGATAGCCGACAAAAATATTCTGTTTTCATTTAACATTCTTTCCTTTCTTTCCATGGAATTTTTTATGTCATTTGCTAAAATCCCTTCTTTGTTCAAATTATTATACACTCAAGTATTCTGATTGAATGTTTTTGTTGTAAAGTATGGGTGTTTTAATAATACTTTGAGTGTTTCTTTTTGTTCCCATTGACAATCGGAAAAAGAAAGTTCAGGAGTACCGACAACTATCATACTAATATAGTCTTTTAGTTGCAGAAGCCTTTCGACTATAAGACATGTACTTCCTCATCTTGTCTCTTGATCTAAAATTGCCACTTTTCCAGCTTGACGCTTTATAACTTCCATTAATTTTTGGGTACGTGCTACTTTTGCTATTTGTCTTGCCTTGCATAAATGATTTGTATGAGTATTGTGGAGACCATCACGCATTGCTAACTGTAAAGGATGAACTCCACAACTCATGTTTTTAATGTTAACGTCATCTGAACATAGTCTTTTCATAGTTTTATCAAGTTCATTCTGACAATGGCTTCTTCGCTTTGACATTCAATAAAATCAGTATCACATTTACCAGCTTTCTGTTCCTCATCTTCACTGTCCTTATTTAATTTTTCATCATACTGATCATATTTGATGCGTTATCCGTAACTAAGCTAATTACTTGCCTCTAATCATTTCGAATTTTTTCAAAACAACAATAACAGGTTCTTGGATATATTTGCTGAAATGTTGCGATTTGGTATCTCCAACTGCTAACGTTTTAGTAATATTCTTTTTATCTTCGTCCACATATCTGATAATTAATTAATAGTAAAATTATATAATTAAAGGCAAAATAATTTAGCTTTTCCCTTGTGCAAGCATCCATTTTTAAATGCACGAAGCGTCATTTTAAACAAAAAAATTTTGTTTATTTTTTGGCCAATCCGCTTCTTCTAGAAATATCTTACAAACATTTTTCCGCTGTAAATGGACTTCTAGTTTCGAAGCCATGTCTCCACACAGTTCTTTAAATCCTAGTCTTGCAAAAAAACTTAATGGGTCACTACCTTTAACGACCATTATAACTAATCAATTGTATTTTGAATTTTTCACTTGGCTCCAGGTCCCCCTAAAATTTCGGCTCCGGCTCCTACTCCGCCTCCAGAACCCCCAAAGATTTCGGCTCCGGCTCCGGCTCCGGCTCCGGCTACCCCCAAAACCTTGCGGCTCCGCGGTTCCGCGGATCCAACTCCCGGTTCCGGCTCCGTAGCCCTGCATTAGTTCTATCTAAATGAAATTTTCATAGTATTTATTTTCTCACATAAATTAAAATCCTGTAAAATCTCTAAGAAAATATAGTAAATTATAGTCTAATATATATTCTGATCTATTATACAATTTTTTTTAACAGCTTTTTGTTTCCGGGTTTTCGAATCAAATGTTAAAAAAGTTGAAAAGTGGAAATATCTTAAGGGAAGATTTTGATTTCCGTTGGGAAATTTAAAAAGGAAAAAAATGAAATGAAATTTTGAACATAATTTTCATTTAATTTGGAAGATATAAAAAGCAGAAAGCAGAATTCTACTGACTTTACAACATCAATTTCATATGTATTTTCTGTATATGCAAGAGTTTGTATTGCAATGCCAATTTAGTGCCAGAATATAAGTTATATAATTTTATTATTTATATTTCGAGAAAATCTACCACCGAGAGATATGTTGTAGGTAAAAAATTTCAAAAAAACATAAAAGGAAAATAAGTTTAAAAATTTCACGGGGATTCTCAATTTACAATTGCTTTGTTTTATATTATTCATTCAATCTATTTGAAATTTTCAGAATCGAAAGAATTTGGCAGGTTACACATCTTTCATTTAAAGCAATTTTCATATAACCAGCATTGTTGAATATCACGTACAAAAAGGTGGTATAGTTTGGTATAAAAAAAAATAACTTTTAAATAAAATATGTGTAACTGACCCCAATTCTCTCTACTTTGAAACTGTCATTTAGATTTGATGAACAGTTAAATTGTAGAGCAGATATTCAAATAAAATATTTTGTACCTTTTCTTAAAAATAGTTATTTTATTTTTTAATTATTTTTTTTTTCCAAAGGAGGGCTAAACTTAAATATTTACTTAAAACACATCCTTCTTTTGTAGGTTTTCCTCGAAATATTGCCACTAATTCTGCCACCAAATAGGCATTTCTAATCAAATTGTTAGAAATACTGAATGAAAAATGTTAGAAATTGAAGTTTCAGAGCTCACCCAACATTATCTCTTTGCTTTTAAATTCATACGGATGAGATAAAAATAAAGAAATTTATTGCAATTGCAGACTTTGCAATTTTCCACATAAACTGTCTAAACTCCCCCAATCTTTTAGTTAAATTTATCTCATTTTACCAGTATAGCATCCTTATCTCTTAATAATGGTCTTCCTTTCTATATTTGTAATATAACTCTTGTTGTTTCATTAATCAAGCTTTTAGTAGGACAAAGCGAAAATTTTATTCGGTGACTACTAATGGGCCCTGTCCAGTAAATTCTGTCATTAGTATTTCCTATTGTTGAGGTCTCTCTCAAAAGGAGATTCCGGTAGTTTACCCTTTTCGAGATAATGTCGGAGGCATTTTAATGAAAATAACTCTCCTTCAGGAGTTGAGGTGTTTATTAGATGTCGTGTGTGGGTTGTGGAAGTATTTACTTGTTGAAGACTTTAAAAACAAATAGTACTGCGAACTTTTTTTTTTATAATTATTACCAATTTGGAGACCTTTTAAATTTGGACCATTCCAAGTTAGATTTTAAAATCTAATGAAAAAAGAAAAAGATATTTAGCAATTTGTTGACAAGGTTGAAACTCGTCATTTTAAGAACCTTAATGGCTTCTTCTGTGATTGGACTATAACTAATTCTCATTCATTCACTCTCACTATAGAAGCTGAATGCAAGATCAGCATCCTGAGAAGCAACATAGTAAATTTTATAAATGGAATTAAGAGATTTAATAAATAATTTGCATAACCACATACATACGTACGCACACACACAAACACACCACACACACACACAACCACACACACACACACAAAATTTTAGAGAATAATAATTTAATATATAAATAAAATATAATATATAAATATTATAGAAATAGATAATAAAATATAATATATAGAATATAATAATAAAATATATATATATATATATATATATATAATGATATTATGAGGACAACAGGTAGATAGCAACCTTCCGGTTAATGTTAATTGCTTTCCAAGAACTCCAGAAAACAAGATTACATTGGAAACATTCTACCTAAAAAACTTGATCTTCTAGAGAAACTCATGGGTATAAAACATCTAAGAGCAAAAATGGAAGAGAATAGATGACGACTAGTCCAACATGAAAAATGATAAAAAAGACCATACGTGAGACAAGGTGTGATAAATAAACCAAAAAGAGAAACAAGCAACTAGAAAAAGCTTATTGGTTCCAGAGAAAAATCTCCAAAAAACTCTTTTGTTAATAACAGACGACCAGAATTAATTTATAAAGGATAACTATTTGGACACCGTCACGATTAAGACAAACAAATAGCATAATAGTAAATAATATTAATAATACAGTACAGCAGAATTAGAAATATACACATACAATATAATATATATTATAAAATATAATTACAGACTACTAATAATATAAAAATATAAAGCAAACCATACCGATATGTTACATATAATGATAAAAATAATAAGCATACAAAAGAGAAGCAAAAAAAGAGGAAAAGAAACCCAGCAAACCACCCAAAGAGAAGACAAACCACCCGCGCGAAACAACCTAAAGCCCCCAAAAGCAGCAAAACCCCAACACACACGCAGAAAAAAAGGAGCAAGACAACCACCAGCACACAAAACCAAGAAGCCACGCAACGCAAAAAGCACGAGAAAAACGCAAAAAACCAACAAAAGATACACCACAAAGAAACGACAACAACACAAGAAACAAAAGCAAAACAGCAACACCAACCACACAGGAAAAAAGAAGACCACAAGAACAGAAAACAAAAAAAAGAAAAAAAGAAAAAAAAGAAGAAAAAAGAAAATAAAAAAAAAGAAAAAACCTGCCAACCAAAAAAGAGGCAAAAGACAGCCACCACCAAGGCCACCAACCACGTCAACCAAACACACCGCCAAGACGGCAACCAGCTGAAAGCAAGAGGCAAAGAACACACAATAAAAGAACAAATAGCACACACCGCCAAAAACCCGAAAGGAGGCGAAGTCCAACTAGCGCCAAAGACAAGGCGCCAACCACCAGGTAGTCCCAGCCAAACGCAAACCCTCCATCAATCGGGTCGCCATTTCAGGCGATCAAGTCATACCAAGTCACAAATAAAGAAAGAAATAAAAGAAGAAAAAGAATGAGAAGTAGACAGAATGAAAAAGAAGAAGAGGAAAGCAAAAAAAAAAAGAGTTAAGAAAGAAAACGAGCAAAAGACCAGAAGAAAACACAGAAGTACAACAAAAACAACAACACCAGAAAAAATATAACGAGAAGAAAAGTAATTACTCACCCACAAATATAAGATTACGAATGATAATAATATAGTATAATATAGTACAATAATAATACGTAAAGTTAACTAAACCAATCACAAAATAAAAAAGTCAAGCTACTACCAAATGATCTTAGACCTCACTAAAATAAGATAGATGAAGATAATATAAGAAAATAATATAAATAATATAAGAATAATATAATGTATATAATAATATGTTTTTTAAATTTTCTATTCAATTTAAAAAATATATATATAAATATAATAAATATAATTATAATAATATATATATATATACTATAGATAAAGAAATTTATATTTAAAAATATATATATTAATATATATATAACGATAAAATATAGGTAGTATTAAAAATTTCACTCCAATAAGGTTTATTTATATAATAATAATAAATAATATATATTATATTAAAAAGGATATAAAATATATACTAATAGTAATAATACATATAAAAATAGATATAATATAATATAGTATATAAGAGAATATATATATATACAAAGAAGAAAAAAATATACAAAAAGAAAAAATAATATCAAGATAAAATGTTTAAAACCAAGATTAAGATAAAATAAACAATTATAGAATAAAGAAATTAAAAATAATGAAAATATTTTTATATAAAGAACAAAAAGTATTCTTAATTAAATAATAAAAGTGCGAAGGAGATGAGTAAAGAATATGTAAATAATAATAAAAGACGAAAAGACTTAACAATAAATAACAGGATAAAAAAACTCAAATCACATAAGACCATTAAAGACAAAAAATAAATCACATACCCAAAACAACAAAAACCAAAATGATAATATAATATACATATATAATAAAAAAATAATCGAGAAAAGGTAAGAAAACATATATCAGTAGATGTACAATTTTCAAAAATTATAAACAGTAATAATACTAATATTTACCCAATACTAAATCACATTGACCCTAATAACCCGCGCAAATAATATACTAACTCGATCACCACTACATATATACACAACCGCTACGTAGCCTACTATGCACTACTCCCCGGACACGCTTACTCCGCTACTAACTACCCTACTTAAACCAAGAAATAATTTAATCTTATAAAATAACAATATACTAGAATAAACCTAAAATTATGATTATAATATTATATAAACATATATCTAATATTATATAATAGCCAAATTCCCTATCAGTATTATATATATAAAAAAACTAGAGTATATAATATCGAAAATACACAGAGTATAACATACAATCAGTAATATAGAATAATAGAATATATATAACTAATATATACTTAACAGAAACCACTAAAGTTATATATATCGAGTTATATAGAATAATAACGATATATAAAACAAATATAATAAATAATAATAGAACTATCAATATAATAATATATATATAGTAATCAGTAACTAAAGATCATTTGGTAACCTACAAATATAAAAACCTAAGACCATTATACAAAAGAAATATGTAAAAGCAATTTTGAATACAAAACAGTATACACTATATATACAATATAAAGGAACATATATATATATATACTAAATAATATAAATACAATAAGATATATACTATAAAGTTATAGATAGAAATATATATATAAAAATAAAATAATACAGACAAAACTAAATAGTATATTATAAATATAATATATAAATATAATACTAAAGTATATAAATAATCAATAATATAACAATATATATATAACTTAAGTTAATAATAAAGAACTAAAAAAAATGCATTTCTATTTATAGAATAAGAATTAATTAATATGTAAAAATAGAGATTAAAAGAATCATTTGATTCCTTCATAGGGGAATTAATAAATAAAATATATAATAAATATAATATAATATAATTAATATATACATATTAAATATTTCTATAATAAAAATAATATATTATATCTAAAATATAGAAATTAATAATTATAAACTTAACAATATATTTATTAAATAATAATAATTAACTATTTTAATATTACTTATTATTTATATATTATAATAAGTATTAATAAATTTACTTTATAACCTTTATAATACATTACTCTAAGCTTACTACTCACTTATCAAACTATTTTAACAAATCTCTATACTTCTCAATACTCACTCGATCTATATACATACACTAAAATATAAATACTCTCCATCTAATTAGTATCACACAAATCACCTCACATACTCATAAGTAACCTCTTCATTATTCTACTACTCAATATTATTAAAATAACATTCTAATATTTACATAATGACTCTCACATACCCTCACCAATATTATATACTATACATATAATAAATAATTAGCTTCTATATTTAACTTATTTAGTTGTCCTAATTCTTTTAATTTATATTATATATAAATAAAAATACTAAAGAAAATCAGATATCGATACCTCTCACATATCTTTTGATACTTCAAATTATAATATACATATCTGCATCTATATTCTTATCTGATTAGACCATATTGATCCAGGTAGATATGGTAGAATTTTGAAATTGCTAAAAGTTTTATATAGAAGAAATCTATGATAATAAATAATGAATTCATCACAATCTACTCTCTACTAATAGTAAAATATATAAGCTTTATTGATTATATTTATATGTATATTAAATAGAATATAACCAAATTCTATAAAATTGCAATAAAAAATTATACTCATCATAAAAAAGATGTATACTATGATCATATGAAGAATAAAATTTATTACTATAAATAATTATATATATATTATACAAATAATAATAAGATATAATTACGTGAAAATATACACTACAACAAACAACCTATAAAAGCAGATACTAAACCTAATACCAATAAAAATATAATGTCTAGCATCTAAACTAGCTAGGTAATAATATCTCTTCGCACACTATAACTAACTAACTATCACTCTATTAGCCAAATAAATGTTAACGTGACAAAGTATTAATATATATATAAGTATATATAGAATTATTAAATTATAAATAATAGTATATTATTTAATTATAATAAGATAATATATATAATATATATAAAAAACTATATAATTTAAATAAAAAGTTATAGATATTATAGTAAATAGTAGTATAATATAGATATTTATATATAGTATATATATATATATATATATCAGTAGCAAATAATCAGAGTTCCTTGAGAAAACATCATTTAACAATTATGTAGAATTACAGAAAATTCTGTAAATGTGTATAACAAATTGAGAATAGTTTGTCGAAATAAAAACAAAGGAATGTGTAAAACACTTTTAATCATTATGGACTTGGTCTTAATTACATAAGATTGGAAATAAATAATTTACATCAGGAGGAAACATGATGGGAGAGCAGCAGAAAATGTCAATTAAACTGGCCAATAACGTTAAGAAATGATATTAAGTGTATTTAATATTGAATAGTTAAATTTGGAAATATATAGATAATATAAGAATATATATAAAATATATACTATGATTATATATGGAATGAAAAATAAGTATATAAGGAGATAAGTATATGAGTAGATACTAGTATATATAAGGTGATTATGATATATAATAATATATATATATATAGATATAATATATTAATATTATATTATTAAATATATATAAATAATATATAACATATAAACCTATAATATAATATAATACATATATAGTGAAGATATAAAATATAGTTAAGAATCATATAATATAGTAATAAGAACAGATAATAATATAGTATAATATACCATACCTTAGCACATACATAGATAATATAAAACCATAATTAAGTAATCATAAATACTAACACTAATAAATAATATGCTACACGCACTAAGGATAAAATATAAATAAGTATATTCATAATAATAGTAATATAAGATATAATTAAATAAAATAAAAGGGCTAAAATAAAAAAAAAATGATACAGGATATAGTATAAAAATATGAAATAAACAATAGAAAAAAGAATTAATAGTTATAATATATAAATTAATAAAACAAAAAAAAATAATAAAGCCAATTTTTGCAGGAAATATAGTTATTAAAATATTATAAGACGACAAACTACAAAATAGGAGAAAATATACATCTAAAAGTACAAAAGGCACTCATAAATAGTACGTAATAAAACGACTCATAGATATAACTCATAATAAAAATAATAACATATTATACGTATGTACAAAGATATAAATTAGACCACGCTAATAGTATATGTAATAATAATAAATAATAAAATACTATCCATAAACTATCAGAACCACAAAAATAAACATATATAACTCTAATAAATAAAATAAAAATATAATAAAAAAAAAAAAATAATAAAAAAAAATATACATATATAAGTATAACATAATATAAAAAATAATAAAAAAACTACTATAATTAAAGTTATCGAGATTTTTTTTCTAACTCTCTCTCTGACTAATACTCCATAGCCTATATAAATAACACCCATATAAAATAATAAATATATCCTCTATCACTAAAAGACCCATCCTACCTATGTATATGTCAAGTTTTGAATCTATATATAAAAATAAATATTACTATATTTATATAATCACATCATAATATAATCTAAATACCTATATATATATATATAATATGTCCTAAATATAAAATAAAACAATATAAAAAAAAAAAAATACTACTATATATATAATATAGGGGTGGAGGAATGGCTCTATAGGTTATATAATATATGTTGGAGAAGGAAGTGTTTCACAGATGGTGAGGATGGTTGTTTGGTTCCCCTTTATAAAGGAAAAGGGGATAGGATGGAATGTGTAATATAGCAGCATTTCTTTGACTGTAGTAGGGAAAGTGTAGGAGAATACTAATTGAGAGGTGACAGAACTTAACGGAAGAGAGACTATGGGGAAGAACAAGGAGGATTTAGGGTGGGAAGGGAGTGTGTGGATCAAGTATTCAACAAAATGAAATGCTTGTGGAGCAATTAGAACAAGGAAACCCTTCAGAAAAGGAACTTGAATCAAGAATATCACCGAATTTTCTTTAAAGATCAAGAGAAAGCAATATGATAGACCCGTTGATTACAGCCCAAGGAGGACAGGGAATTATGGAGGATAGTGGAAAAGATATTTGAATAGGGTAAATTAGGTAAGGTATTACGAACCTTCATTCACTGGAAATTAGTAGACAATGTGCTGTGCCAGAGTTAATAGAGCGGGATGGACCGCCTGAGATGTATTTGGAAGTAAGAGATGAGAGAGTATTGACAGACAGCGGCTGAAGTTTGTAATATTCACCGTGGCTTTTCAAAAATCATATTTATAAGCAGCAGCAAGGTGTCTGAGATAGAATGATGAGCGAGTGAAGGAGAAGGTGGAAATGAATGCGATAGGTGAAAGTGACTAGTAGTGGGAGATTGAACATATTAAGCAAGTAATTGCGGATATACTGCCTAGTGAGACGAAAAAGAATTCAAGAAGGTCTGAAGTATTATGCGTTGAGGAGTTGAAGCAGAGAGATGTTGAATAGGGCCAAAGAAAGTGATACTTAAGAAAATCCAGACTAAGTAAAAGTAAATGGTTATGTGTATTGGAAGGAGCGAAAGAAAAAACAACAGATGAAGAGGAAAAGGGTTAGAGATTAGAGTAGGAGATGTAGTTTCTAGAAAGATGAGATAAAGAGTTTAATATAAGATATAATTATGGGATAGGATTGAGTAAGAGAAAGGATATGAAAGGAAGATATAGATCACAGAGTGGGAGAAAGGTGGAACAGATAGAGTCATTGAGTGTGTATAGCTGAGGGAATTAGTGAGAAAGAGGGAGATTTATCAACTTAAACATTAAAAGATAAGTATAATGTTTGAAATTGTGTCTCCAGCATCGGACATTAAGTACGGTTACATATAGTGGTTGAAAACATGGGGTTAAATGCATAGGTCAATAAAGAAGTTGAAATTGTTTGTAGATGAAAGGTCTAAAAAGTGTATGTGGGGTTAGTAAAGAGAGAGGATTAGGAATAAGGTGAGGACTAGGAATA
>JABUQX010047385.1:0-50000 GCA_015478945.1 Trachelipus rathkii | reverse complement strand
TAATATAATAATAATATATATATTATATATAAATATATATAAGTAATAATATACATATATAATATATATATTATATTATCATATATATATATTTAATAATATTATATAATATATAATATAATATATATAATAATATATAATCTAATTAATATCATATACACCGAATATATAATATTAATATTGTAATATTATAGTAAATTATTTATTAGCTTTAAATCTTTGAAACCTTTTTCATGTTCTTATATGCAGGAAGTTCAGGGAAAAAATATTACGTAAGTATTGTATATTAATTGAGCACATGTGTTCTATTTTTACACTAGTGAAAGCAGAATCCACAAATTCATTTAATTTTAGAAGCCTCACTATTGATATATATATATTTATATATATATAATTAATATTTATTTATTATTATATAATATATTATATTATATATATATTAATATAAATATATTAGAGATATAATGGACTGTATTAGAAAATAAAATTATGTATAGATATTATATATATATATATCTATAGTATGAGGTTTAGGTAATAATATATAGGGCAGGATTTCAGATTCCTTCGTCTGAGAAGCATATTGTTAGGCATTTACCATTAGTTGATAGGATTTCCTCTTCCATTGTAATGGGGTCATGTAGCCCTGCTAATGGGTGGTGAACTTATTAGGTTCGCGATTGAATATAATATTAGATTTATTGCTAATATAGTATATCTCTACAGGTATTTAAATAGTTAGTTATCTCTTTAATGGGAGAGTAAAACACAGAAGTTTGAAAGATATAGAGAATTAATTTGAACTGGAAAAAAATATTAATAATTGAAGTAAATAAAATAGATATAATAACTTTTCCGTATATATATATAGGTACTAATAGGCTTATATAGATATAGTAAATCTTTCTTTTATATCATACTTTTATATTATTAGATACTAAAAAACCTGATATTTATAACTTGTTCTGCAATATAGTTAAAAATATTTTATTCTTTATAAAAAATAATATTATTATGATATATATAATATATAGTTAATAAGTTTATAAATTACACATTCATAATTATATATTATATAATATAATAATATATATATATATATATTATTATACATTATATATAATGGGATTTGGTATCGAAAGTTTACGATATACTTTAAATGATAAAAACTAAAAATTACTTCCAAGATTTAATTAATAACGTTATATACACCATATTTCACACAAAATCACTTTATTTTTTTTTTCTCAAAAGATTTTTAGAAGTCTAGAATTGTTATATTAAGGAGAACAATAATTCATAAAATTTTCGGATAATATATTTTAAAACATTAATATATCTTAATCTTAAAAGATTATATTATTATTATTATTGTATTTATTTATTATTATTATATTATTAATATTAATATTATATATATATTTAATTAATTATTATTATTATATTATATTATATATATTTATTATTATTATTTATTGTTATTTTATATATATATAATATTATTTTTCATTTATTATATGATTATGCTATGAGTTCAGTAGATTTAGTTCTAGTCCTAGAAGTCACGCACTCGCTGAAGTCTAGTTTAAGTATTATTATATCTACTGATTACAGTGTCAATTTATTATGATACATCTTAATTCTCTCTCTGATTATTATTAATATAATTATTGAAGTATTTATGATAATATAAATTCATTATTATATTATTATCATTATTCATTATTATATTATTTTATTCATTCACTATAGTAACAGCATAATATAGATTAAGGTACTCTTTTTACGTTGGTCAGGCTTTTTATATTATAAAACTTCAAAATTGTATGAAAGTGGTAACAGTAATTATTAATAATTTCCTCTTCTATTACATTCCTATCCTCACTCTCTCTCTCTCTCGAAATTATTCTCTTTTATTTTCATTTTTTTTTTCTCTCTATTTTTTGGCGTGGGTTGTCATGGTTAATTGCTTGGCTGTGATAGTCTGTCATAGAGCTATTTGGGAGTGCACACGAAGAGTACTCTCATCTCCCTTCTACAATTTCAAGAATGAAGCAGAATAGAATTGTACTAGCAAAGTATATTATGAATGTTAATGATAGCCATCAAACCATAGATTTTTAGTACTGGAAGATTGGTAGTGGGTGGGAAGGCGGGGGAAAAACGATTAAAAAAATAGCAGCATTTGCGGCGGCAGTTATTATCGAACATATTGTTATAACATATCCTACGTATTATCCCTGACTTCATGTTTTTTAATGAATAATGAGGGATTATTATATGTCTGGCCGCTCAAAATACTGCCCATCTTGATAGATGGAGTTTGATGCGAGAGAGAAGAGAGAGAGAGGAGAGAGTTTACGAACTTCTTAGTAGAAATAGAACGATAGTTTTTCTCATCGAGAATCGCAAATCCACTTTAAAGAGCCAAAACAGAGCCTCAAGAGGATGTCTGAACGCGAGTATAATGTAATTCAAGGACAACAATTTTACGACACAAAATTATTCCTGGCAGCTTGAGAGCTCCGTGGCTTTCAATCGCCTAATTCGTTTCCAAAGCAACACATTGTACTGTATCGCTTTTCTTTACACTTTGAACTCTTACAATTACTTTTTCACATGCGAAGCGTAATTTTTGTGTTGTAAACTCTGATTTTTCTTCCCAAACGTATCAGCAATGTCAAAGTTCGAATCGTCTACTACGAGAAGTATAGACATAAGCGTATTTGCTAGTGTATAAAACTAAAATATTTACAAAGCGAAGAAGCCCAGCGCACAATTAACCTCTGGCTAGCGGATGGTGTAACTGTTAAAATAAGTATATTATCTTGATAAAGAACGAGTGACTAATGTTGTAGCAATTCATTGATGTATTATTATTATGATATTATTGATTAGTATGAATTATTATTATTATTATTAATTACTGTATTGTGAGTTAGTTAGGAAGAACCATATCACTCCCAATTATCCTCAGTAATCGAGATTAGTCCACATAATTATCGTTAAGGATCAAATTATGTTAATTTATCAATGGATATTCCTATTTTATTGAATTATTAGTATATTTATTTTATTGGAATTAATACATATGGTTAACTGATTGTTACTACATAATTATTTATTCATTATTATTATTAATGTTAATGAGATTATTTTTATTATTGAATTTTTATACTATTAATTATTACTTCTGTATGTTTATTTATTTGTCCATGTATGGTATCAGTTAGTTCAATTTTAGTAATTATCTATTAGTTAGTTATTGATTATGTAATTATGATATTAGATTAAATTATTATTATTATTGAGAGAATTATTATATAATTAATATTGATTTTATTAGTTTATATGTTATTATTATTTGAGATTATTATTATGATTGATTATTATATTATTATTATTGATATGTATGATGTGAAGCCTTATCAACAGATGGAAGATTTATTATTCGAATTTGAATTATCCGATACGCAAATATGTAAGGTCGATTTTTGTATAAAAGCATTAGTGTGTATTTAGCAAAATAACATGGTAGTGATATTATTATTATTTGATTAAATATTTTGTTGCGTTGTAAATGCGATTTTTATGATTTATTATTATTACTGTCTCAAGTGACTCAATTATCAATATCTCATTAGTGAAGTTGTTATTAGATTATATGAATAATATATCCTATGCCTAGACTACAACACTACATACAAGATCAATGAGTGAAGAGATGAGTAAGATCA
The DNA here is from genome assembly GCA_015478945.1 of Trachelipus rathkii. NCBI lineage: Eukaryota > Metazoa > Arthropoda > Malacostraca > Isopoda > Trachelipodidae > Trachelipus > Trachelipus rathkii. The sequence goes on along the minus strand of JABUQX010047385.1, from coordinate 46,263 downwards.
GATAGTGAGAGATGATATTGATAATATTCATTGAGAAATGAATTATTGAATTATTTATGATAATCTATCTAATTATTGTTAAGTGAGAATTCAGATGATTGAGATATGTAGCATGTAGTATGAGAGAGAGAGGAGAGATTATCGAGTGAAGTATGTATTATTGAGAAGTGGGAAGGAGCAGTCAACAAAAGTTGCTAATAATGGGTATTATTACTGATTTGGCTATCGTCTGATTATTGATGGTTTCAGTGATCAGAGAAGATGGAAATATGTTAAAAGAGGAGAGAGATGGAAATATGGAAAAAGAGAGAGAGATGGAAATATGGAAAAAGAGGAGAGATGGAAATATGGAAAAAGAGAGAGAGAGAGAGAGAGAGAGAGAGAGAGAGAGAGGAGAGAGAGATGAGCCTCAGAGGAGAGAGAAGAGAATTACCGATGGGACCAGAGGCAGATGACGAGAGAGAGAGAGAGAGAGAGAGAGAGAGAGAGGGAAATATGGAAAGAGAGAGAGATAGATGGAAATATGGAAAAAGAGGGAGAGAGATGGAAATATGGAAAGAGAGGAGAGAGAGATTGAAGTATGGAAAAAGAGGAGAGAGAGAGAGAGAGAAATATGGAAAAAGAGAGAGAGAGAGAGATATGGAAATATGGAAAACGAGGGGAGAGAGAGATGGAAATATGAAAAAAGAGAGAGATTGGAATATGGAAAGAGAGAGAGAGAGAATGGAAATATGGAAAAAGAGGAGAGAGAGAGAGAGGTTAGTACTCAAAGTTGTTCTCTTGATAATCTTCTCTATAATAGGCGACAATTAAACCGAAACAAAACTTGAAGATGATTGAGTTGTTGTCCGATATTTCTAAGTGGTTTCGATTGTTTTGTTTGTAGTAGAGAGAATAAAATGAGTTCTGGAAGGAGAGAATTTTTTTTTATTACCCTTATTGGGTGAAAGTACGATTGGCAGACACACCGGGCGCGGTGCGTGGTGCACTCGTTTTTTTGGGGTGCAACACAATTTCAGTGTCACGGAGAGGTGCGGTGCGGTACGTATTGAAACAAAAAGGTGCGGCTGGTCTTTTTTAAAAATTTACTTTTTAATGAGAACAGTCTTGCTAAAGCTTGATTTTGTTATTAGGAAAATGCTCGAATTCTTTCTTTTTTTAAATGGTAAACCCAACTTGAAATTTACCTGTTTGTTCTTTGTAATGTTTTCCACCTTATTTTCCACCTTTTTTTCCACACTGTCACAAACTTGTTCTGGATTTTTTCCAGAAAACTCTCTTGAGCAATATTTTTCAAGCAAATTATCATCTTCTTGTTGTATTTGGGTCTTATGACATCTTAAACTCATAAGAGCTGGTATACCATCTGGTGTCGAACCTTGTAAAGCCCATCCAAATGAATACTTAACTGCAAAGGGATAGTTATAATGGCCTTCCACTACTTCAATGGGTTTTAACAATTTACTTTGATTCATCCCTATTAATAATCTAATACACACAATTTTTTTGATTTATGAAATTGAAGGGCACATGATTCAAATATTCTAATCCATTATCTTTGATAGATGGTCTTTCTTCCATTTTAAAGGGCCTTTTCTTTGCAGTATATATTATTATGGTTTCAGATATCCTCATCTCAATACATAGATTTGTAGATTATTTAAAATGTATGTTTTATTTTATGTGTCCATCATGGTAGTATATCTTATCTTTCTGAGGTTATATTATGACAGTACCCTAATTCTGTCCAGCTAATTTAAGTCATAAAACATGCTGAAGATTGTTTCTAAAGACCATGTATGTCTTAAATCATTTTCTTTACCTTTAAGCTTTATTTTTAACTGGTACTCCTTTGCAGGTAAATAGCTTTATTATTACTTTACTTTGTCTGAAAAGGTTTTTTGCTTCATTACTTGTCTGATTCTTTTTGACTCTACTTTTACTTATCTTTACTTTCTAAATTCACAGTGAGTGCTGCTGGTGAGATATTTGAACAATCTTGCTCTTTGGCACTATCTTTTCCTATGCAATAATGTTAAATGTTGCTTATTACATTTTAACATTTTTCTGAGTCTTATTACATACTATACTAAAGTGATTTGATCTGAGACACTTAAAGCATAATTATTGTCTTTAATGAACTTTGTTATTTATCTTTGCTTGTTTTCTAAGGATTCTAAAGAACGGAGAGCCGATTTCCTTTTTACAAAAATGACATTTTAGATATTTTATTATTATTATTATTAACTGACCTTTAAAAACATTTGTAAATTGATTAACATAAGTATTAAACCATTTGCTATATTTTATTATTATATTATTTTATGGTCACTTATTATTTTCTTTTGTATAAAGTGACTTACCTTTTCACTTTGTAATTTGGCTTGTTTGGTTTTGTACCAAATGCCAAGTTCTCCAAATAGAGGCGTATTCATGATCCTTGCTTCTTTTACAACAATTTTGTAAATGTATTAAAGTTTACCTTTTTATTTTCTCTACTTCAACTTTATATCTCACTTATCACGCTGTTTGTAGGGAAGTTTTTAAACTATTCTATAAATAGCACCAGTAGAATTAAATTCATAGAGGTTTTTAAATTTTCATTGCATTTTGTCATACCGAACACAGAAAGAATTCAACATTGATCTTAATTCTAATTTCATTCCAGTCTTTCTAACTCTTTGTCAATATGTATTTTGCAATAACTTGTTCATTTCCATATTGTTTTTCGAGTTTTTCTACTGCCCTTTTATAACTTATTTTTTCATTTTAAATGCATACAATTCTTACTATATTTTCTGCTTTACATTCTGTATACTTAATTAAATAAGAAAGCTTTCATTTCATTCCAACATTCCTTCTATATTAGTTTTAAAAACTAGCAAAAAATCTTTAATTTTAGTATCCTTTCCATTAAATTTTTCAGGCTCACATGTTGGAAGAGGATTATAAATAGGCCTACTCACTTCTAATTTTGTTAAAATTTCTGCTAATTTAGATTCCAAATTATTATTTTCACCTATATTTTTTATTTTGTTTCTGAAAATTTGCTATTTTATTTTCATTTTTTACAGAAGTATCGCTAATACTGAAAAATTGGACTTTTTAATTTTTGTTCATTTTTATAAGACTCTCATTCTTAACCTTTTTATATGACTACTGTGTTGGTATAAATCCCAAGCTTTCTAGTTCCCTTTTTTTGCCAGGTATTGTTCTCATGAACTTGTAATTTTTAATTTTACTTTTTTCTATCTCAAGTAACAAAGATTGGGCTATTGCACTTTTTTGAAGCTAGCTTACACTTGTTTTACTCACTTTACTTGATAACATTACTAGCACTGTCTTTGTGGCATAATAATCTTGGCTCATATTACTTCATATATTTTGAGATATCACTTTTTACTCATATATGGCTTTAAGTTTTAGTGTAAGCCCACGCTGTATTTTATTCTGTCTCAGTTCTGAATTAATTCACTACAGAATTTTCTTAATGATTCTACTTTTGCTCTAATGTTAATTCATTTCCGTTTTAATTTCGAGACTAAAATCTAGTCATTTAAGAAAGCATGCCATATTTTGCCTTTAATAATGTTTTTAAAGGTAACTGCTGCTAGTCTTCCTGAAGGAACTTAAAACCTCCTTCAGTTGTTTCTATATCTTCTGTATGTTTTTCTATTTGGCTCATTTTTTTTTTTTTTTAATGATTATTATATAAAAAAAAAATAAATTAAAACTAAATATTTATAATTCTTCTCATAAAGGAAGGATGTTATTTTTAAACAATTTATATAGTAAAATAAATTTCCATTATTATTCTCATATAAAAGTTACTATATATATTTTTTTATTTATTTTATTTATTTTTGGCTAATGCTTATTTATACTTATTTTGTCAATCGGATGATCATTCCTCCATCTGAAGTGACAGCTCTTGTTTTTCATCCAAGCTTCTAATTAGAAGATATTGATGTTATCAGGTGATAAAAGTACCTCTATTCGACATTTTTTCTTTATTTATACATATCGGAAATACGAACAGGTTTCTAAAATATAAAAATATAACAACTATAAATATATAAAAAGTACGAATACTAAATGCTAAAAATCACACTAGAATTAAAAGTAATTATCCATAAAACGGAGAAATTGTTATTTATGTTAAGTAATTTATTCATAAAATTCTTAAAAAAAAAAAAATTGATTTTGGATTTTTATTTATCTTTGTCCTTTTTATCTAAGGATCGAGAACTCATAGATCTGATTTCTGCATATTAAACATATTAGTATTACTATATTAATCCTATAAATATAACTATTACTTTCTAATTACTGATGAATTGGATCTTAGAATGGCTGAGCTTAGGGTGGGTTGACTTAGATATTACTTAACTTGTAGGACTGCTGCTTTATTTAATTAAAGTTGCTTGAAGTTATCGGATCTCTAATCATCATAGCTGAAAAATTCCTTACTTTAATTTCTTCTTTTGAATCCTCAGCTTTTGTAGAATTTTTCTTGATGTTCTAAATTTTTTTATGTTCTAAATTTTCTTCTTGCTTTGCGATTGAATATTACAAATGCTTAGTTATTCCACCTTAATAGTTTCTTTCTTTGTGAAATTAATTAAGCTCGTGAAATAGCTAGTATCAATTGTTTATCTTATGGTTCATTTGATGTTATTTTGTGCTTTGCTTTTTATTTCTTTGTTTTAACTTTAGCAAAGGTGATAGTTTTGTTCCTTCAACAGCCTGCTTGAGTTTCTGCAATAGCTTATATTGCTTGCAGTATTCCTAATTACATTTTTCTTAATATTCGGCTTTCTGTAGCCTTTATCTAGTTGCTAAGCCCTTATTTTCCCCACCTTCTATTCTGAGTAAATCAAAAATTTTCTCTGAGTTTCAATCAATTTTTTTTTTCTAGATTTGTAAATATTTAGTAAATTTTAGTAAATTATAGTTTATGCTCATATATTAATGAATATTTTTTGGATTTCTTTTTTTATTTTTTATATTAATTATTAATTTTTTTCATACATCTTTCAATACAAATTTTAACAATATATATTATATATATTATATATATATATATATATTATATATAATTATTATTATATATATTATATATATATATATATATATATTATTATATATATTATTTATATATATATATATTATATATATATTATACTTGTTTAGACATTCGATGTTGGGTACCATGTTATATTATTTTATTCATCATTTTATGTTGATGTCATACATTTTATCTGAATTGGGTGGTGACACGTTTCATAAATTATGTAAAAATATGTATGGTAATAGTTAAAATATTATATATATATTATAAAAATATTAAAAATACTATGGTATAAAATATGCATATTTATAATGGAATAAGCTACCAGACACATGTTAACTAGCATTTTAACCACAAATTTTATTCTACGTTTTAATATTGCAATTACTAAATAAGTAATTACACTCGCTTATTTTAACGTGTTTAAGCATTGTTTTATTTACACTATATATACGCACATTCTCAGAATTTATAATAAAAAAAAACACTGGAATTTATTTCTCTAAATGTTACCGCCTTCAGTGATAAAATAAAAAATCAGAGCAAAATGTCAGGCACAAAACTTAATGCATTGCAGTCTGAGAACTATCGTTGCTAAGAAAAGGTGGTGTACGAATAAATGGTCAATATCGATTATAACTTTATAAGACTCGAGAACTAATATTATCGATACTGAGAATCGGTCGATTAAATATAAGCTCGATATCATTGTAATATTGATAAATTTTACAATCAAGAAATAAAAGAAACCTATTTTACATGATTCTTTGCAAAAAAAACAAAACACAAAATTTTAACATGTGTTGCTGTCAGACGTACAAAGATGGCAAGTGTAAAAATTTGTGGACTATAAATTTTGGAATTCCACTGAAACTCCACAATTTTTTTTGGTAGTTCTCTAATTGCGGAATTAAATTGCGGAATGAAATAGGCATTCCGCTAGCTGCAATTCCACAACATTTTTAAATTATCGCAATCTGCAATTCTCAATTTATTTTGGTATTTCCGCAATTGCGGACTTAAATTGCGGAACGCCCACCTCTGATATATATATATATATTTATATAATATATATATATATATATATATATAGTATATAATATATATATATCTTTTTCTATATATAATATATATATAATATATATTATAGGTTAGCCTACGATTAGCTGTCCCTGTATTAAAAACTATGATACGCTCCATAAAACATGAATACATTTTTGAAATCAGCACCATTGTAATGGAGGAAAATGAGAAGAAATAAATAAGTGTGATAAAAAAAAAAATAAATAATAATAATAATAGGTTCATGTACGATAAATTTCTCTCGTTCCTTTATCCAAAGAATTTTGCCTACATAGTACAATGTTTGTATTTTTTCTCTTTCAAATGCTTTGTTTTTCAATTCCTCTCATACAAACACTCTATGAAGATAGATGTTCTAGAGACGAAATTAATTTTTTTTGGTGACCTAACCTGACCTAACCTAACCTATATGCAATTTTAATTTTTTTATTTTAATTTAATTTTTATTTTTTAATTTTTTTTGCCATTATTTTTTATTTTCCTAATAATATGATAAGATATAAAGAAAAGTTTATTTTTTATGGGTATCATGTTTAAATTAAGTTTGGAAACTTCGATTATAATTTTTTGGAGTTTATTTATTAAAATTAATAATTATTAAAAAAATTTTTTTGGTTCTTGTATTACAATGTATGCTGAATTCAAAAATGTATTCAGTTTTTATGTAGATATAGTGTTTTTTTTAGATACAGGGCGGCACTATATCTGGGAGACTGCGCTTATATATATATATATATATATTATATATATTATATATATATATTATATATATATATATATATAACTATATATATGATATATATATATATATAATATATATATATATATATATATATAGCGTCGGGCGGGGTGAGGTGGGTCACTTTAGGTATAAACTTTGTCTCCCCCCTTTCCCTTAATACACTTTTTGGAATTTTTTTTTTCTGAAATCAAGGCCTATAGTAGGTATAAGCAAAAAAAATATAATGTAATTCTAATAATCATAGTTTCATTTAGACTCACCTTGAAGGGGTGAATCGGACCACCATTGTGGGGTGAATTGGGCCATCTTTTTAAATTCCTCTTTTATGTACAAATTCAATTTTATATTTTTATTTTTTACTTATATAGTATTGTTTATTATTTAAAATTAGTAATAAGTAATTCAAATTTCATATAATGACTAAATAAATTAAGAAGTAAAAGAGGGCCCAATTCAAACATTCGTGGGACAAATTTTGAACTTTTTTGAATTCATATTTCCATATAAATTTCATTTTTTATTTTTAATTTTTTACTTAATATAAGTACTATTTCTTTATATTAAAATTACTATACATAATAAAAAATGTCCATAATCAATAGGCTCATAAAATAAGAATAACAATGGTGGCCCAATTCACCCCATCATCAATTTTTATGGGGGTGAATCGGGCCAAGTTAGGCCCAGCGATTTAACCACTATGCTCTGTTTGGAACAAAAATTTACTTTGCCAGTTTAAAGCTAACTCAACTGTATACAATGAAAAAATAATTAAAATCTGTCCATAACTTTTCATTTTATAACAAAGTTAAAAAAACTCACATTTTTCAAAAGTGAAATTCTATTTAAGGACATTTTATACCCTAATATATTATATTTTTTAAAAATATAAAAACTCTTGTAGATTAATACTAACGAAGTGGCTATTTATTGAGCAAAAAAAAATATATTTTTTTTTATTTAGTCACCCCGCCCGACGCTATATAACAGACTGAAGGATATCCAACCGGAGAGAAACAAAGACGCTAGCACTCTTAGATACAGGCTGCGTACTTTCGATCCTTTCCATAGATAAGCTCAAAGAGATAGAAAAAAGAGCCAACTACAAATACCTCTTAGGCAAACTGATTTAATCGTTCGAGGAATACACGCCAGCAGTACCAATTTGTATAAGGAAGTGGATTTATACTTCAGATTAGTCAACCGCTTTCATTACACTACATTCTTAGTGTACGAAGCCAAGAGAAAGACAAATTGGGAAGTATTAATCGGAATGAATATCCTTTCAAAAGAGCCATTAGACATAAATCTTTTTTCTTCTCAAGTAATCTCAACTGGAATTCAAACAGTAAAGATTCCCCTTCTCGCCAGTAAGAACTCCTATGAAGCCAACAGAGGCTCAAATGAAGTAACAAAAAATTCTGATGAATTTCAAATGAAGAACAAAAGAGTTCCACCTGAAAAGGAGAATGAGCATAGACTTTCGCCCAAGGTAAAAAGGTGCAGAACTCAAAATTCCTTCGTCTCAAAGAAGCTATTAGTTGACAAGAACAATGTAGACAAGGAAAAGGACAAGGTGGAAGAAAATAGACTAAATTCTTCCCAAATTTTAAACAAATTGGATTGTTGAACTGTTGGTAAACTTTTCGTTTTTACCAACAATGAAGAACATTTACTAAGAAGAGGAATGAAGACTCGACTATCTACCGACTTAGATTGTGATGTCTCTTCATTTCCTCCAAGACAAATAAGAGAGGAAGAAACTCATCCTCTCCTAGCAAGGAATGACAAAATCATGGTCAAACAAAGAAGAGAAATGAAGACTCGACCACATGTTGCCTTAGCGAACAATGCCCCTTCATTCTCCCACAGACAATTAAGTAAGGAGATGACTAGTCTCCTCCTAAGGAATTATGACAGAAATAATTCCACAAGAAATTTAAGAATTACGGATGAAGACATTTCTCCATCTAAAACTCTTAGCGTTAAGAAAGAGAGCCAGACTTCTAACGAGGATTCTGATGTTCACCTGGATACCACTGAGAATCCAGCCACATCAGCACACCTTTCGGACAGTGTAAGAACAAGGCCCGTACCGAAGAATAAAACTGAATGGAAGTCGTATATCATAGCTTCCTTCTTGTTAATGAGCTTTCTTTATTCCATAAACGCTACAACTTTAGTTCAGAATAACGAACTAGCAGATGACGATGCTAATTATAGCAACTTATCTTCTCCATGGAGAGAAGACGAAGCATTTATAATCTTTGCTTCCAATAGAATTGAAAAACATTTGTCAAGAGAAGTGAGGACATTGACGTTTATCTATGTAGATACCACTGTTTCCTTACCTTCTCATAAGCAATGTTTAACAGAGTCGAAGAAGATAGGGAATTTGCGAATTCCTTCTCCACAGACACGAATTTTTGTATTTCTTGAAAAGCATTTGTCAAGAGGAGTAAGGACTTTGACGTTTATCTCAGATACCACTGTTTCCTTGCTTTCTCAGAAACAATGTTTGATAGAGTTAAAGAACATAGGGAATTTTAGAACCCCTTTTCAACAAACAAGAGTTTTTGTATTAACTGACCCATTAAGAGAGATTCATCTCCATTTCAGACAGATTAGAAATTCTTATTTCATCACAATCGTATTGTATGGAGCCAAGAATAAAGAGGGTCAGCAAATATTTTCTGAGAATAATATTTTATTCAAATTGCCTCTAAGAAGGCAAGAAGAAGATTTTGAAGTGAATACAACAGCCTAAGCGGCACGATTCTTTTGAATCTGAAGAGAGAAAGTTTAGAACAAGTACATATCATACTTTTTCCAACGTTGGGGAACCACAGTACCCCATAGCAACTTACAGTCATAATGAAGGTTTTACGACTTCCTACAAAGAACTGCCATTCGGAGTTCAGTGCAAGATGAAACCCTGATACTCCCGTACATCAAATGAAGGACCAGTCTTTTCTATATAGAAAAGACCAGAAAATAAGTTCCTGATCTTCTTTTAGAAGACAATTCTGATCTTTATCAGAATTTAAAAATTGTTTAGAGAGCAGATAGCTTCACCAATATAGCCACTTGTTTAACAGTTTCCCCAAGCTCATGTACAGACAGAAGACAGTCTAAGGTATTATTTAAGCTCTGCAATATCCATGGTTTGACCCAGGAGCCGAAGCTAAAAATATCTAACCAACTTTCTCGAAATTACATAAAGCCAAAGGATATAGATATAACAAGTTTCCCTAAGCTCATATTTAGAGAGAGGACGACCGAGGAAGATGATCATTCTTTCCCAACAGTCAAAGATACTATAAACGTTCTGCAAATTCCAAGGAAGCCGAAACGAAAAGAATCTAACAAACTTTCTCAAAGCTAAGACATCAAAGGATATGAATCATGACTCTGTCATGAAAAGAGCTAAGATTACACCAAAAGCAGGCAATCTTTGTTTGTGTAACGTTCTGTTTAACTAAATTCCCCCAGCTCATGTCTAAAGGAAAGAAGACCGTGGAAGATGTCCATTCCTTCCCGTTAGTCAAGTATACCAGTAGTTCTTCACCGATAGGACCTGGATATTTGGTGAACTTTCTCGAAGGTACAGGGTTGCCTAGGGGTACCAGTAGTAGAGACCTACACAAGGAACAGATAATCTCTGCCATGTAATTAGTTATCCGAAGAGATTCTTCCAGACTCAAGTGGACAGGGTCTACTGTGAGATTCTCATAGGACAACAAGTGAAAGAACTTCGTAAACAATCGTTCATTTTCAGGAACACCTTAACAGATTTACAGAAAAGCAAAGTTAAATATTTGGTTGAACTTATAACCTCGCCTAATATTTTGGTCTTTGGAAAGGATTGTTCCCAACCAGCCCTTTGGATAAGTATGTAATCATACTGTTAGTGGAAAACATCCAGAAAACTGTGAATTCCCGAAAAGCTAGAGGAACCATCCATTTTTCACCTGTATCACATTCTGTTTGGACCATCGAACTCGATAGAAATGTGAAGAGTAAAGTTTTCCATATTTCAGATTTAGCAAAACTTCTTTGACTATAAATGCTATAGAAGAAAGTTTACCACTAGATGGTTCTGGACAAACCTTTCGAAGGGTAAAAGAAAAGGCAGAAGAACGCTTACCATTCGAAAGAGGTGCGGACCCCTTTTGAGGGTAAGAGTAGTAACAGAGGGACGCTTACCACAAAGTGGAAGAGAGTAATCCACCTAATGATAAGTTTAAAGGTTATAGGTCCGGCTCATCCTTCAAACTATGACGTAAGGGACTGCAAGCTTTAGAGCTAAAAGGAGTATACTGTATAATTGTCGCCCCGAAATCTTTGGTTTTCTCTGTTAATACTAGAACAACTGTAAGAAAGCAGAAAAGTCAAGAGTTACGTTTAAATTTGGTAAGGAGAAAAGATAAGTCTCCATTTGACTTTGGTTCAAGGAGACAACAGAAGCAGCTTATATCTGTCTGCGAATTTTGACTTAACCAAGAGAACCATCAAGAGGTTCACGAAAAGATTGAAAAGAAATTCAAGAAAAGTGGATCAAACCTTTCTGCTTCATTCTTCGGAATGAGCAACCCCGAAGATTAATTTGGTGGGATCTGATGAAAACAGTTCCTCACCCACCGGTAAATACAAGCCTATAAGGCAATTACCCTATCTAACCTTTTCAGCAGCTTAGCTCTGAAAACCAGTTTCGTTAAAACAGGAAAGAAACAGAGTATCCTTAAAGAACATTTGGATTCATCTGAGGAAAATTCAAAAAGGAAACACAAGCAGACCTAACTTAGAAAAGCACATCTCAAGACAAATTAAAAGAAAAGCTATTCCATTCAGGACAGGAAAAATGGAATCAAAAGAAGTTATTTAAAACTTCTTAAGACAAAAGTCCAGGAAAGACTTAAAACTCTTGTCTCAAACTTCATTGAGATTAAGAGATGCAGGAAAACAAGAAACTATTCCAAATCCTACAGAAGGAAGGATTCAAGGAAGGATATTGGATAGTTTCCACATTTTAAGAACAAGGAGTAGATGATCTTCCTCCAAATGTTTTACACATGAAGATTCACCACCTTTGCCTTCCAGTTGACAAAAATTTCTTAGAGACAGGTTCCATTTAGAAAGAAAACTCTAAGGAAATAGGTTACAATGAAGAGCGTAAAAGTTGGACATAGAATCTTTAGGAAGACTAGATTTTTTAAAGACAATTGAAGAACTTGGACAAATGCCCATTCTTCTCCAAGATCCAAGGAAGACAAATAAGGGATTCCTTTAACATTCCTTTCAATAGGATCTTTTATCCGAACGCTTCTTTCGGCAACAATTTTTGCCTAAAGCAGTATTTTTTTTAACATAGCACTTCCAGGAACCAAGATACAATCAAAGGATTCATAACTTGGAGTGAAGAAGCGTATAGACTTGAACATAGAGTCCTTTGAACAAACACTATGTAAATTAATCCCAGAGATTGGCCAAATGCCAATCTATGCCACAAAGCGCAATTTATTTTGCAAACAACCAATAGAGTCCTTTTAATAGCACTCTCGACGAATTAATCACATGGATTGGTTGGAATACCAATCTGCGCCACGAATTATTCCCATGGATTGGTTAGAATACCAATCCACGCCACAAACTGCAATTTATTTGCGAAGAACCAACTTATGGGTTATTTCCCCATTACCCATTGGAAATGGTGTGCAAAGCATTTGTCCCAACGACATGCTAAAAGCACCTACCCATTAAGAGGTACGCAAGCATTTACCCTGTTGATATGCTAAGCATTTACCCATTGAAAGAATATGCAAGCATTTGCCCTGTTGGAATGCTAAGCATTTACTTTTTTTTTGTCTCGTCTCATGTAAACCAAACCACAATGAAAGATGTATCTCGGATGAAGAAGGATACCAAAGTGGAAAGAGTTACAAGATGTAAGAGACATACCCTATGAAATGTGGGAAAAAGAAAAAGAGATGTGCTAAGCCATACATTGAAGACATCCCAGTAGGCCAAACTAGTTCACACTTTCATTTTTTTTAAATCATGGGAAAATCTTTTCCGCCCATTTGGACGATGTAAAGACCAAGGCCATCCAAGATGCCGCGAATTCCCAGTTTCCTTTAAAGACCACATATAGATTACAGACAGTGTATCAGTTCCCTTAGTATCCAATAATAAAAGATGAAGATTGACAATATGGTTTTAACTATTATGGTTTTAATATTTGAAGAATTATAATCCTTATAAAAGATAAGTTATTCGTTTTAATTTTTGTTTTTGAAACTTTTTAGTAATGTTAGATAGTGATAGTTAGTTTTTAGAATTGTGCAATACGTAGTTTTGATAGTACTAGGTTATATTTTTTTTTTCTTCATCTTTTTAACTTTAGTTTTTATGTTTCTTTTTTTTTTTTTTTTTTTTTTTTTTTTTTTTTTTTCACAACCCCTCGTATTTGGTCATATTATTTTAATTTATACACATTTAGTTTAATGTTGAATGATTGTAATTTTTTTTTTTTTCGTAAATTTTTTAGGGTATGTGAATGCGTGTGTTTTAAACTTTCTAGATTTTTTTTTTCCATTTTAACTATTTTTATTTTAAATATCTTTTTTAAGCATTTTAATAATTTACGTTTTTTTAGTGAGTATTCTATTTTAATCGATTTCTACTTTCGTTTTTTTGTCTCTGTTTTTTGGTCTGTTGTGTTGTGTGCTTGTGTGTGATTGCAATTTGCAAGACGCTGGCTTTTCTATCGACTTATCAACATCTGCGGCTTACTTCTAACTCTGCATCAGTGGGATACCACCTCTGTAATCTAACCCTAACCTTTTGCTTTGTCTGAGACCCAGATATTTAAGCAATTCCTTCTCTAAGTCGTTTAATATATTAACTATAACTATTTCATAATTTTCGTTAAGGGGTGGAGTATGTGCTATGTAAACATAAACACTCCCTATAACACGTTTGAGAATCTCAATCTCCTAACTTCGATGTTCTGTGGCCTAAAATCTTTTCTTCCTTCTACTACATAATCTTGTGCTTCTGCTAACAGATTTTCACGAACAGATTTTAACGCTTTTTTTGAATATCTTACTAACTACTTCCGAGACTGTTATATCTTCTCATCAATACTGAGGTCCTCTATTGGGGATTTCAATGTAACACTAAATGGTTGGGTCCTCTCATATGATTTAGGTGGGAGGAAGGCTGAATCATTTGCATTCCTCAACGTCTGGAGCACTAATTAAAGAACCCACACACTTCCGGATCGTCCCAACCAATTCTTGAAACAACAGTTGACCTATGTTTCACCCTAAGTCCTTCTCTCTAATAAATACACCATCTTTTCTCTATTGGTAACTCTGACCACAACTTATAGCTCTCTTTTTAAATACACTTTCTCTCCAACAGCTCATCCTGCCCTAAACGTATTTTCTGGCACTTTCATCGGGCCGATTGGGGGGCCTTGCTTGCCTTCTAGCTAACTATAATTGGAATGACTACTTTGTCTCTGGTAACGCTTCGGCTTCTGCTGATAAGGTGGGAGCTTTAATCGTTGATGGGATGAGCAGGTTTCATTCCTTCGACTAAATCTTTCTCTCTCATAATCCATGGTTTGATCATGCTTGTTCTCTGGCCATTTCGGCTAGAGACAGTGCGTATTGGGAGTGTAAAAATTCTCGTTCTCCTATCAATCTTGCTAATTTTTCATTCAGCTAGAAATGTTGCAGGGATACTCTTCGACGAGCAAAGCGGGCTTTCAGTCAAACGAAGTGCGCTAACCTCCTTGGTTCTCTACTGAGAAATACTCTTGCCAAAAACTCTCTAACAACTTCGTAAATCTGATCTTTCTCTCTTAATTGGTCTCATTGTACTTTTGCTAATTCTCAACTGAAAAGGCCTAATCTCTTTGGTCTCCTTATTTTTCTTAACTCAACTGGACGCTTCGGATTCCTCATCCTCTCCTTCATCCTCGCCGGAGTTGGGGCCAATGACTGTGATTACATTTGATCGGGTGCATGGGCTCCTGAATCTACGAAACGTTAGGAAGGGGAGTGGCCCGGATGGCATTCTCCCGAGTTTTTGAGGGAGTGTTGCTTCCGTGCTATCCGCCCCTCGTTCAAGACTATATTCTCTATGTCTCATACTAACACTTATCCTCAGTGTTGGAAGCACGCACATGTCCAACCTGTTCGAAAAAAGGCAGCGCTCTGATCTTCCAACTATCGCCCTATAGCTCTTACTTGTATTCTATTCTAAGATCTTTGAAATCTTCTCAACTTCATTTCTTAGATCATCTGGAATCTCATTCAACTTCTTTCGATCGCCAGTACGGCTTTTCGGCGCTCGAGGCCTACTGGCGATATACTTTTCCTATCTTACTGATTTATGATTTTCCGCCCTTAGGAAGGCTACGGGGAGACTTGTGTGGTGGCGCTTGTCAATATCCAAAGCTTTTGACCGGGTATGGCACACGTCACTGCTCTCCAAGCTCCCTCCTTTGGGTTTTCTCCTTCTCCTTTGCTTACTTATGTCTAGTTTTCCTTTCAAATCCCTCAATATCGGCTGTTGTTGATGGGGGCGACTTTTTCTTCCTTTTCTGTCATAGTGGTGTTCCTCAGGGTTTTTGTCTTATCTCGCTACTTTCATTAATGATCTTCTCACTGCACATCTAACTCTATTCATCGTATGCCGATGAATTCGACCCTTCATTCTTCAACTCATTTCAAATTCTGCTCCTTCTTTTACTTCTAGAATTGCCTCTCGTTAATCTTTCCGATTCTAATTCTCGCTGATCTGGATAGAATTTCGGGTGGGGTCATCTGAACCATGTGAAATTCAATTCTTTAAAAACTCAATTACTACAATCTCCTCTCTAAGACACCTTCTAACTTTCCTATCTTCTTTGACGGTTCTTTCGTATTCTCCTGTTGACAATATAAACCATCCTTGGCCTTAAACATAAACAAAAAAATGTCTTGGAAACCTCACATCACAACGGTTGCTAGAACGGCCTCAAAGAAACTGAGAGTTCTGTTTAGACTGAGACTTTTTTCTCTTGACAGTTTGCTTCAGCTATACAAGGCCTCATCCAGCCCTTGTATGAGTACTGCTCTAATATCTGGGGGGGGGCTCTGTTTCACACGGCGCTTTGGGATGGGGTCGAGTCAAAGGCCAAAAGGCTTAATAACTGTTCTGTACTTTCCAGTTCACTTGACCCCTTATCTTTGCGGCGCGATGTTGGTGCTTATCTCTTTTCTATAGGTAGGTTCCGCAGCGGCAGGTGCTCGAGGGGCTTTTCACTCGCGGTACCTCCACTTTACGTCGCCTCGTAGCAATAGGGTGCTGGGTCTGCACATGCGTTTTTGTGTTGATGTAGGTAACATCCAGGCTAGTTCGCTGCGGTGCTTCCTTCTTTCCTGCACATCTGTTGTGAATCCTTCTATCTTCTGTGGGTTTCCTGCTGTCTTAATCTCCCCACTTCAAAGCCTGCGGCCTGTGCTCAACTGCGTAATGTTGCTTTTAGTTGTTGACTTAGAAGCGTGCAACACCCTCTCCTTGAATAGGCTCTGCCCGTGAGTGGTGGTCGACAAAAAAAAAAAAAAAAAAAAAAAAAAAAAAAAAAAAAAAAAAATCTAACAGATAGCTACAGAAAATCTACCAGCTAAGACAGTAAAAAATTCACTTTTATTGACAATTAACCACTTTTAAGCTTGTTTAAATTTAATTTAGAGTAATTTAGAGCAGATACTCTTCCTCATTGATGTTTTGAATCATGTAACAAAGTTACTACGAATACCTCTTTTTGAAAATGACCATTATCTGTTCTTCCCCATATCCCAAAGTACAGATATAAAATTTTATTATTTTATTACATTTATGCTTATTTTTTTTTTTAAATAGTTCGCAAGCCGGTCTATAAATCGTTTTTTTTTTTAAGCGAGGGCCCATGCCATTTTATCTTTTAAGGAAATAAAATTAGATAAAAACAAAACTCACAAAAAAAAAAATAAGAAAAGATAAAAAATATAACAAAAATAGCATTCTAATTTTTAGATATTATAATTTCTTGCATGACTAATTTTTAGAACATTTACTAATCACGTTTAACCCAAACATTGTAAATAATTCTTATTAGTATTTCTTGCATGACTAACTTTTAAAATATTTGCTAAAACAATTAAGTTTATCTTAGGTTTAACCCAAATAAGTTAAGAAATTCTTAAATAACTTTTTAATAATTTCTTAAATAATTCTTAAATAACTTTTAAGTAATGCTTAAATAGCTTAAGTAGTTTAAAACTAACAAGTAGGTTTAATTTTGTAAAAAATTCCTTAAATTTAATTTGTTAAGTAAAATTTTAAGTAATGCTTTAATTTTAAAAAAACCAACAATTAAATTTCTTAAAAACAATGGAAATAATTTTAATGTAGAAACTAACTATTAATTTCTAAGTTTAGTTTATGACTAACCCAAATAAGTTAAACAAATTTTTTTTTAAAAAACAATTTAAATAGTTTAAATAATTCTAAAACTAACAATTAGATTTAATTCCTTAAATAAATTTTAAGTAATGCCTAACTAATGTCTAACAACTTAAAATTTAGTTTACTAACAAGTAATTCTTACTACTACTAACCTCTAAATAATCTAAGAACTAAAATTAAGTTAACTAACAAGTAACTTTTAATATTAAAAACTAAGCTAACTAACCAATCTAATATTTTATTAGAATGATAAGTTCTAGGTAAATAAAACTAACCCTAATGATTTAAGTAGTTCTAACTTAGAAAACTAACCATAAATTTACTATTAAAATTTAAGTTGACTAATAATTCCATTGCTTTTAATGAACTAATTAAGCTTCATATTCCAGAATAAATAAGTCTTAATTAATTAAGTAATCTAAGTACCTGGATAAAACAATTGAAATTCATTTACTACAATTTTTCTACAATTCTGCTACAATTTTAAGTATAACTAAAGTTAAAAATTAAATTAAAAAACCAAAGTTTAAAATTTAGAATGTTGAAATTTAAATAAATTAATAATTTTCTTTAAAAAAACAATTATGATTAATACGGCGACCTTACACTTTCTTTAGAAAACTTACATCATCTTTAAAAAGTTTAAGTATATTTAATGTTGAACTTAGAAGTTTAAAATTCTAAGATAAAATAAATTTAATAAACTTAACAAATTAAAAGATAAAGTAAATTAGTAACTTCTTGAATAAATCCATCAACTGATTGATTCATTAGTGCATTATATTGATAAGACAATCATTTTTGTCACAAAATTTAGTTGAATTACCAAATTTGAAATTCAAACTTAAAGTTTAAAGTTTTCAAATTTCCCAAGATAGTAAATTAATAATTTCCTTAACGTCTATCAGTTGATCTAATTATTAATTTATTCATGCATTGAGGCGATTAAATTATTTTTGAAAAGTAGGAGAAAAATTTGGAAGACATTTCTAAGACCAAGAAATGAACTTCATAATTTCGATTTTCTTACTGGTGTACCAACTGACCAGATCCTCCGGATCCACATCCACACTAAATTTGAATTCTGTCCCCAATGTGCCTGTATTCTATTCATATTGGAGGCAAACACAGAAACAAAATTGCACACTGTCACACACCAGAAACGAAAACCTATCATCTTCTCTTACTCATTCTTTGACTATTAAATCTGTCTCTAACATTATGAATTAATTTCAACTCTTTTCATTACAATGAGCAAATTAATTCTCACAAACTCACTTATCTTCGACACATTTTCTTCTAACACATGATTTGTTTGCGCAATTTACAAAAAATCTTTTGTAAATTAAAGAACATACCTTCGTAGGAAATGCATTCGGTTTACTTCCTCAACCTCCTATGCTTTTCCTATCCTTCGTAAACGGCTTCCGTCTAATGACAATGGAATGTATGCTAATAGAGACCTTAAAAAGGGACTTACGTCTTTCCTTCGGGAGGGGGGCCCTTTATCGTTAACGATTTTTAAAGCCGTTCCCAAGCTTGGGAACAAAGGGAATTAGTCATACATTTTTTGCATAAGACGCAGTAACTATGCAGTCTTTCCTAACTCACTTCTCCCAAGGTAAATTCCTTTCTCATTTCTCACACTCTACGACGCCTTACTTCACCTAAAACGCAGCTTTCAACTTCCCTGTACCCTTACGTCCATGACTCACGCTTTTGGTAAACATTTCCTCTAGCGGGCGCCTCACGCCTTCCCAGGAAGCTTAGGAGTGGTCATTGTCCTTTGAGGTGTGAACGAGATCAGAAGTGCAATTGTGATATGAGAGAAATGAAAGGTTTCCGTCAAAGTGATTAATCAAAGGAGTTAATTACTAAAAGTATTCCCATTTTGGGATCAGTGATGTTTTGCTAATAATAAATATATATATATATATATATATATATATATATATATATATATATATATATATATATATATATATATAAAACGCGCTATGATAAAATTGAACAAGTCCTATATTCTTTCATATGTTTTCAGAGAATTGTATTAAAAATCCGAGCACATAATTCTCGTGCTCGAGATCTAAAATCATGGGGCGGAGGTAATAATTTTTATTATATGTTTATTCTTTATAAAATAAATTAATTATTAATTATAATTAGTGTTGTAATTTATTAAATATTTTAATGATTAAAATTATAATTGACATACCAGTGCATATTAATTAACAATTGTAATCCATTGAGATATTTCTAATAATTGAAATTATGGCCATATGCCACATGTCCATTAACCCGATAAGTGATAATTGAATAATGTCTTAATGTTTAAAGTTTAAATTAATCACTGTAATGTAGGGTTGGAAAAAAAACCATGTTTAAAAAAAAAAAAAAAAAACCATTGTTTTTTAAAAAAACCAAACCAATGGTTTTTTTGGTTTTTATGCTATTTTGATGGTTTTAATGTAGTTTTTTAAGGTTTTAATAGATTTTAAAGGCAAAAATCACTACCGGAAACTGTTATACACATGTGCTAACACATATTTTAAAATTCCGTAGTAAATTTCTTTAGATTCTTAAATTTCAAATTTTCTTGATAACTGTAAACTGTTATAAAATTATTAATTTTTTTTTGAGTTTTAAATAAACCAAAAGTAAAAAATAAGAGGGTATATTATAATAAATAAACTCTATATGTTAAAAGGTTTTACTTATTTTTACTAAAAAAAAAATTATTATATTTGCAATGCACCCAAATATAATTAATGGCCAATTGCGATATGACGACAATGGTCATTATATTTGAACTCTCTTTAAAGGATGACAGATGATATGAAGCGCACAAGAAATTCGCTGCCATATTTCTCACAATCCTCAACTCCACATATGGTTTTTTTATTATAAACTTTTGAAATGTGGCATCAAGGGGTAGAATAAAAAGCTCGAAACACGAATCATGTTTTAAAATTTTAAATTTTACAAATATATATATATATTATATATATTATATATATATATATATATATATATTATATATTATTATATATATATATATAGATATATTTAATATTAATATATATATTATATAGTATATATATATATACCAGTATATATATATTCTATATTATTTATATATATTATATTATAATATTAATATATATAATATATATTAAATATATATATATATCTATAATATATAATAATATTAATAATCATTCAAACAATAATATAAAATTCACAGAATTTTTTTACACCTTCCAGCTACTCTTCGATTGAAAATATTGATGAGAAATAATTTCAACATGCTAAAGAAAATCATTATAATATATTTTTTAGATATTTTATGCATGTTTTTTTTATGGTTTAAACCATTGGTTTTTTATGTGGTTTAAACCAAATGGTTTAAACCCACCCTACTGTAATGTATGCTCCACCAATTAATCATTCAGATTAATTAACATATAATTTTTGATAATTAAAATTTATAATTGATAGATTAATTAAGCTTTCATAATGTTCATTAAAATGCTAAAATACAAATCAATACATGTTCTTGATGCAATTAAGCGTATGGATTGATTTGTATTTAATTAACCTTAAAGATA
This sequence comes from Trachelipus rathkii, assembly GCA_015478945.1. Classification (NCBI taxonomy): domain Eukaryota; kingdom Metazoa; phylum Arthropoda; class Malacostraca; order Isopoda; family Trachelipodidae; genus Trachelipus; species Trachelipus rathkii. The sequence continues at coordinate 25,256 of JABUQX010047385.1, read as the reverse complement.
GTATATTGATTAAGTTTTTTAATTAATGTATTTTCTAAATATAAATTGATACATATTCTTAATGTTAATTAAGCATATGGATTAGTTTATATTTAATTAATTTTAGAGATAATATATTAATTAAGTTTTTCTAATTAAAGTCTTTTCTAAATGTAAATCGATACATATTCTTGATGTAATTAAGCATATGGATTGATTTATATTTAATTAATTTTAGAGACTAATGCATTAATTAAGTTTGCTAATTAAATTCATATGTCTAATTCTTTTCATTTTTAATTAATAAATTAATTAAAATGATGAATACAAATCACTACATATTATTGATGTTAATCAATCATATGGATTGGTTTGTATCTAATTAAATTTAGAAATGACTACCATTCTCATTTTCTCCTGACACCCCAAAGCAACTTGTTATAAAATCCCTTTTCTGATCACCTATCCAACCATTTAGGTCACGCAACACAATCAATCTGCAGCTGCTACTCACCCCATCCAAAACATCATTCAGATTATCGCACTCTTCAACATTACCCTCAGATTTAACATATGTCACAACCAAACATACCTTGACCTTTTCAAACTTAAATTTAACCATTAGAATTCTAGAACTTATACACAAAAAATCAACCATAGCTTTGTAACACAAGTCATTCATCAGAATTGCAACTCCCTCTCATTCCTTTCCACACCAGCACATACACATTCCACGCAACACCACTCATTTTCACCGTTTCCTTTCATCTTTGTTTCAGTCACAGTGAGGAAATCAAATTTGCCCTTTCTAAATACATCCATCACCTCTCTCCTCAACATTTATTCCTCTGACATTCCATGTACCCATACGATTCACACAATTTCACCGAAGATAGAAGGCCACTTACGGCGATCACGACCTTCTCCGAGGCATGCATTAGCATTCCTGGCAAAAGATAAGTGGTAGTGGACAGCCAACCCAACTACCAGTCTACCACCCTCCCTTTAGTCGCCTTCTACGACACGCAGGACATACGATGTGGGCAATTCTCTCTCCCCCACACATAGGGATATAAGGAATAAAAATATATGTAAGATGTTGCCTAGAAGAGGGGTGTTGATATTATTATGTGTATATGATATGTGGATAAAAGGTGGTGTAGATAAGATGTTGTCTGGAGGATGACTGTGGATATGAACGCAGAAAAGAAAGGCAAACCATTAGGCACTGGAATATCATGAGACCCTACACACCATATGCCAAATGGGAGATAATTTCATCGCTGCGAGTATGCGCGCCACTCTACCTCTATATAAATAATAATAATAATAATAATAATAATAATAATAATAATAATAATAATAATAATAATAATAATAATAATAATAATAATATCCGTGTGTGTGGGGGAGAAAGAATTTACACAAAGTACGTTCTGCTTGTCGTAAGAGGCGACATTGGTAGCTGGCTACCATTTATTTATGACCAAAAAATGTTCACGCATGCCTCAGATTTCTGGTGCATGCTTGGGCACCCCACAACCAGTTCTGGGGAACTAAGGGGCAGCTGATAATAATGATAATAATAATAATAATAAATTTAGAAACATTTAGGTTTAGAGAAAATTTACCTCTAATTCCTTATCACTAAACTTCTTGAGATTCACCAAAGGAAATTTTGACATCAAAAGTTTTCCAAAGAATCTCTCTTGATCCGATTCAAAATGTGACTTTACACCTTTTTCATTAACTTTCTTCAACAATGAAGAAACATTTCTCACGCTCATAAATTTCTGTACAAAGTAATAATAATAATAATAATAATAATAATAATAATAATAATAATAATAATAATACTCAGCATTTATGGGATGAGAAAACCGGGTGCTTTAAATACGTTTGAAGCGTTCTTTGGGGGACGTGGATGGCCTAGTGGTTAGAGCATCCGGCTATTGATAACTCTGCGACGCGGAGGTCAATGTTCGAATCCCGCTGATGGAGAGTAAAATCTCCTGTGACTCATTCATTTAATAATAATAATAATAATAATAATAATAATAATAATAATATCATCATCATCTACCTCCTATATCACCAGATTGGAGGCGAGATGAACAAACACTGGAAACAGAAAAGTAGTAGAACATGACATAAGTCGAAAGGAAAGCCCCTCCCCCCTTACCCATAAGTGAGAGCTCATTGGTCAAAAATAAATTCACTATAGGGTATCACAAGACAGCGACGGACCCTCATTGTGGTATCTCGTCAATGTAGGGTTCATTCCTTGGGTTAGGCCCACAACCATACAACCTCACAAAACCAACCATTCACCATTCACTCCTATTATGCACCTTTCTTCTCGTCCCTGCCAAACTTGCATTTCTTAACCGACACAAACCACTTTTTCTTCGGTCTCCCAGCCGGTCGATTCCCAGCACAAACAATACTATACATCTGCTTAACCAACCAACTATCATTCACCCTTTCCATATGACCAAACCATCTTAATACATTTTCGCTTATTCTCAAACAGACACCTTTCTTCACACCACATAAATCCTCATTACATTCATTCCTTTCTTCACACCACATAACTCCCCATTACATCTCATTCCTTTCTTCACACCACATAACTCCCTATTACATTCATTCCTTTCTTCACACCACATAACTCCCCATTACATTCATTCCTTTCTTCACACCACATAACTCCCCATTACATTCATTCCTTTCTTCACACCACATAACTCCCCATTACATTCATTCCTCACACACCTAAAACGAAACCAAGATTGCCATCTAAGCAGATTGTACCTTAGATCTATACCTCTTATTCCACACCATAGTTTAACTACTATACATTAATACCAGTAACAACATACCCTCATGCAAACCTAGCGCCCTCAAGACTAGTCCCTTTCTATCCACCAAGGGTTTAACTGCACCAAATACCTTCCTACCATTCACAACTTTTCTACTACGCTCTGCATCATGAGCTCCCTTTTCATCTAAGATATTACCTAAATGTTTAAATTCAGATACTTGTTTCAATTGCTCACCATCCAACATAATAATAATAATAATAATAATAATAATAATAATAATAATAATAATAATAATAATAATAATAATAATAATAATAATAATAATAATAATAATTTTACTTTTAGCTTCCAATTCACGAAATATTTTCTTCTAATTTCCATTTAATTTTCTTAAAACTATTCTAGAAAATAATTTACAAAGAAAGTATGAGGCATATTTATATTTATTAGTTCCTGACCGGTTTCATCCGTAAACCTCGGACATCTTCAGAGTTTCGATTCTAACAAATGAACAAATTATTTTACACAAGATTTAAGATTATAAATTATTAAATTTTAGGTAGCATTTCATATTATATTTAATCTAAGGGACATTACGTTAAACTTTATATTAACGTCTGGTTTGTGATATCTTATGTAATAAGCTTCAGCCATTTTTAGTTTCTGACCTTCGCATGAGGTATAAAATTTTAAATGACTTTGATATATCAGGTACAGTTGTCTTGTTACTCTCAGTGAATAAATGTTCATATATTTTACTGGCTTTAAAGCGGTGATGGTGTGCCCTATCTGTTAATCTATTAGTCATGTAAGGAGTATACATCGATGTACAATCAAAATCAGGACATGCTAATTCATTCATTCATAATTCATTTGTTAATTGTTAATTTTAATAATTCATTCATTTGTTAGAATCGAAACTCTGAAGATGTCCGAGGTTTACGGACAAAACTGGTCAGGAACTAATAAATATGCCTCATACTTTCTTTGTAAATTATTTTCTAGAATAGTTTTAAGAAAATTAAATGGAAATTAGAAGAAAATATTTCGTGAATTGGAAGCTAAAAGTAAAACTTATATTAAAACAAAAGCTGATATAGAATTTCTAAAATAATAATAATAATAATAATAATAATAATAATAATAATAATAATAATAACAACGATTATTTAAATGAACACACCATTAAGTGTTGAGGACAAGATTTCTTTGCAATCATCGTCAGATTTTCAGATTTTATGATGACGGTGTTAACCAGTTCTTCGCTTAACATGAATTCCTTCTGGATTCAATTCTGACTTCTATGGATGCCTTTTCGTCTTAGCTTTCATTTGGGTGTCTTCTGCTAGAGCGAAATTTGATAAAAAATAAAAAAAAAAAAAAAAAAAAAAAAAAAAGGATTTGATTAAGCTTACCAGGATGTAATACAATGTGTTCAGATGGACAATCTTAGGGGCGTGCTAGGTGTGAGAAGAATTGATAAAATGAGGAATGAACATATTAGAGAGTTGTGTGCTGTGAAGAAAGGGATAAATGAGAGAATAAATGAAAGTACTTTGAAATGGTTTGGTCATGTGGAAAGAATGGATAATAGTTGGTTGGTTAATAGTTTGAGTAGGCTTGTGTGTTAGATAGATTGACTCGGAAAAAAAAGTGTATTGAGTCAGTAAGGAATGCCTGGAGGAGAGAAATGTGAGTTTGGCAGAGACAAGAAGAAAAGTGTATAATATGAGTGGATGGAGGGGTTTTGTGAGAGGGTATGGTTATGGGCTTATGGCCCACTTGGGCCAAGGGATGAACCCCACACTGACGAGATGCCATAGTGAGGGTCCTTCACAGTCCTGTAAAGCTCTAGGGTGGGTTTTCTAACTGCAACGAGTTCTCACTACAGGTAGGAGGTGTATTTTGGGCCTTTTGGCTTTGTCATATTCCTACTACTTTTATGTTTCCAGTGCATGTCAAGCACCTTACCCCCACTTTTGGGGAAAGAAGGTGGATGATATATATATATATATATATATATATATATATATATATATATATATATTATATATATATATATATATATATATATATATATATATATATATATATATATATATATATATATATATATATATATATATATATATATATATATATGTTAGGGGGACTGTTTTCCCTCTGATATCTTAAGTATAGTGGAGTTACGTCCAAATATGTACAACTTGGAGACATCATTCAGTAATAGGGAGTGTGGGTCTGTGTGTGTTGTTCATTACTATGAATGTATTATGGAAGTTCTAGGAAATGAATCAAATACTAAATCTTGTTATCTTTCAGAATATTGAGATTATATTTAATGATTAATTATTATAAAAGTTGCTCATAGGAGATTAGCAGGTTGATTGGAGTACATTGTGATACATTGTGACGAAACCCTTTGGATTGACTATACAGGTGGGTGTAAACCACCAGATTATTGATTAACTTAAGATTGAAATATATGGTATCATTGACTTCATTAGTAATCATACATTTAGGTTAATTGGAATGAATGGGGTTTAGATAAATATAAAGTAAAGTGTTTGCTTTGCAGATACGAATGTGTCATTAATAACACGAATTGGAGGAAAGAATATCAGAGAAGAGCCCCTCATAGGAAACTGTCAAGTTATAGGGTCAGTTAATTCATTATTTATATTCTAAATCTTAATATTCGTTAGTTCTGGAATGAAAACTAAATAAGTGTTTTCTTTCCAGGGTTTCTATCTTTGGTTACAATTCTAGTTGCGGAAATCTAGACTCACTCAAATTCCTGAGTCCACTATAGTACAGTTCTGTCTCCAGTTCAAGTTCTAGTCTAGTTCTTATTTTGACTCATTCTTAAAGTCCAGACCATCCGCTGACGAAGAATGATCTTAGGGATCTTCTACTATCTCATATTCGTTGAGTGTCTTCACTGCACCAGTCCAGTCCAATCTCTATCTTAATTTCACTAGCATTTATGGGATGTGGAACTTCATCGAGTATCACATCGACTAAACTTAATTATTAATAACATCACTAGAAAGTAGAAGAACAAGAAAGGCCTATTATATTTATTCTTAAGTATTTTATTTATTGCATAATTTATTGTTGATTAAGTTCCGTTGTAAGTGAATCCTGAGTTTGATCAGGATTCCCATTTATATCCTTCTTCGACCTTTATTTTTAGTTATTGTAGGTTTATTATTCCTGTTAGTTTTGGAAAACTTTGGACTTTTGGGAAACCAGTGCTCTTAGTCATAAGACCACTTTGGGGTCTTGTAATATTCTTGGTTATTGATCACAGGAGCTATCTTGGAGATCCTGTGTTCATATACTTATTTACTTTCGTTGTTCACGAACGTTGAATAATATAATTAAAACAGTTATTAAATTCGTTCTTTACTATCCTGGTATTTTACTAATTCGTAATATTTTCCTCGAGCAATTTTCCTTAGCCTGCTTTGTTGTTGAAGTGTTTTTTCACAATCAACTGGGCGCATGGTCTTCAGGAATTCGGGGTCCCTAATAGAACCTACTGTTGGATAAACCTGAATGCTCTTAGAGGATACACGCCTTTTTTGAAGTCGGAGTCCATTGGTGATCTTCAGTGGTCCAGACTCCTTTGTAAAATTATAAGGTGTGTTATATTTTTCGTTTATACTTTTTCTTGTCATTAAATTTTATAACTTTCCCAGCAATTCTAACTTAGATATTTATATGGTGGGTAAAGGTGTAATTCTGTTCTTTGCTCACCGTAACATACACAAAAATTAAGTGGCGCCCGAACAGGGACCTCGTGTTCCTGCGGCCCACAGCGCCTGATTGTGATTAAGATCACTGTAGTATATCATCACAGCAAATTTACACATTCTTCTTTAGTTCTTTAGTGCTGGTTAAAGTAAAAATTGTTTTATTCTAATTCGCGGTACTATACCATTTCACCACTTGCTTAATACTCTAATAAAAATATTTCATACTATCTCAAAATGGCTCAAGCAAACTTACCTGAGTCACCCAACTCAAAAAGAATGGATGATTTGGACGACAGACGGGAAAGGTACTCTCAAATTGATAATACGCAATTCTTAGATAGGGAAATATCCAGTACTGTACCACGAAATTCGAGAGTACAGGAAAGTTATAGATTGAGAAGACATGACTCAGATCCATGTCTATATTCTGATTCTGGTTATAATTATTTGGAAAAAGATGAAAAGCTGGAACCTTTGGAGTCAGAGGATGTATTGCCTCTTGATTATCTGGGTAAATTAATGAGTAAGATGGAGAAAGATAGGAATACAGTAGAGAAAAGACTAATTCAGCGAGAACAGTCCGAACGTCGATTACTTGATAATCGTCTTAGGACTACTGCCCCATCTTTAAATGGAAGGGATGGGGTAGATGATGTAACAAAGGAAAATCAGACACGTCCCGTGGAAGCGGGTAAGGTAAAACCTAACCTGCTCCTGCGAGATCAGTATCAGTTAAGAGTAGGAAAATTAGAGCCAAAGTTGACTCTGAAAGAGAACGGATCTACTTGTGATCCCTTCTCAAGTACTAGACCCAAAGATTATAAGCGATCTTCACAGCCCCGTGTATCATTTGATAATGGGGAAGAACACCATAATAAATCAAATAAAGATACCATGGGTGGTGGAAGATCCAATGTAGGATTTAAACCCCTGAGTTCTCACTTAGGAGATACAGAGAATTCAGATGCTCTCAAATTGAATAATAGTTGTAGGGATAAAAATAGGGAATATTATGATGATCCGGCTGACAACCCTAACCTACTACAGCCTAACTATAGATCGTCGGACCATCATAAATTATTAAAATCTAACTGTGGAGACTTCACCACATCACAGACACCTGTTTCTTATAGAGGGTTAAATGATCCAGATGATGTGTCTTTATACACTGGTAGGCAAATTAAACAACACCTAGACATGCTTACTGAGGCAATATCAATGTTGGCACAGTTACTAAAAAATTCTCAGAGGTTGAGGTTTGTAGACCCTGGGAAGTATAAGTATTGAGGATGTCAGATCTTAAATCTCTTACTTATAAGATTTTGAGGCATATTGTAGCCTTCATTACCCTAATGCCCCACACCAATGGTTAAGACTGTTGGGTAGGCAAATGGAGGGTAAATTCTCAGACTTGTATAGATTAATTAGCAAAGAAGATAGGAATTATTTTTCAGTTAGGGATAGCTTAATTAGGTGGTATCAGGATGAGGAGAAAAAAAAAAGAATGTAGGTTGCAGGCATATTATTCAGCTCATAGAAAACGCGGAGAAAGTATCCGTATGTATGCTCTTCAATTAGAGAGATTGGCTCGTAAGGCATATAACGGTATAGATATGCAGGTTCATGACTCTTTAAGATCTGCTTTCCTGTGTAGTTTACCTCCTTTTATAGAAAGTAGTGTTAGACAGTATATCAAGATGACAGAGTTAGATGGGGGTAGACGTGCTCCGTGGGAGAAAATAGTAGAGTACGCAGACTCGTTAGAGAATGACGGATTCGAATACCCCGCTGTCAAGACGAGAGAATTTCGCAGGGATGTAGATGAATATAGAGAATATAGGAATAATGTTGAGTCACCTGATGTGTTGAATGACACTCTTGATTCGGTTATTCAAATTGACACAGTATATCCTCGTTGGACTGATGTCTTAAACAGTAGAGGGGCTGGTCATAGTCAGCAAAGTTCACCTAAAAAGAAGTATGATAAACAATTTCAGTCCCGAAACACTTCTAGTAAGCCCGTTGTAAAGGGGATCATTTTTACAAAAACCCAATTTTTGTAATTGTGTGCTCATAATGATGTTCACATACGTAAAGACAGAATTATTTTTTTTTATGATTTTTTTATTTATATTTCATTTAATTTATGCTCTTACATGCACACAGATGCATGCCTACACTAATGTTTAGGCATTATGTGTGCATGAAAAATTATCATATTTATGTTTATGCTATGCGGATTTACACTATTATCTAATTCTTGTTTCAGTAGTTGTTCTTTGTATTTTTTTATATACTATATGAAAGATTGTCCTGCAAAGTTTAACGGAAATATAACAGGTTAAATCATATCCACTGGAATTTTTCATCGTATTTGGAGTTTGTCTGAAAAGAACTTAAGGTATGGATATCATTAAGATAGGGTAACTCTCTTAGCTATTTATAGTCTTTGTATTGTAATATATTCTTGGAATTATATAATGTTAAATGTACCGAGGTTTAATTATGTATAAGCTTATGGAGGTTTTATGTCTTTCTAGGAGAGTTGTCAAATCATTACGACATAAAACCCTCTCAGACAAATTATATTTGCCAGGGTAGGTTTGCAAATTCTCTTTAATACTAATATTTTATTTTATTATATTACCTTGTCTTAGGTTCATGCTATATCTGTTTATTTTTCTAGTTCTACTTAGACATAATAATTTCATTATACGTTTTGATATGATTCTTTATTAATGATTGTGTCATAAATGCTTTATTAGCTTATCTAAACTCTTAGATTCATGAATGTAATTTATTTTTAAATCCATTTGAACATAGTAATTTCATTAAATTAAAGTTAATTTGTTATATTATAATAGTACCTAACTGTGGGCTCTCATCCACCCACAGGTTTTATGAAGTGGGCCTAAAAGTTCCAACTTCAGTTTTATTTTTGTGACTGGATTTTTTTACTTCGTTTATTTTTTTTGGACTATTCCTTACATCGACACAGCATAAATCTTTCAGTCCTGAACAAACTTTAGTTTTGGGTTTGGTTTTGTTCTTGAACAATCCCAATCCTTGGACTGATTTTTGTCGGTACTGGTGATTTATCCTTGGATTTAGTCCGGAATCATCATCAATGGTAGAAAGATATTAAGATAAGCCAATCCATTAGTTGCATTAACATACTTTGTTCGGGTTACAGTATTTTGGATGGGTTTTGGATGTATTCATATTTGTAATTAATTATAAGGCATAAGGCGAGGTCATCTCAAATTTTATATTGCTGTATTTATTAGTTTTTCATCATTTCATAGTTTCATAGAAACGATTCTGGAATTCCTCTAATTCCAAGAATCCCCTAATTGATGTTTAATGATTTAATGGATTTAATAATAGTTTTATTTTTGTACATATGAATTTGAGTCTCTACGTTACTTTAATAAAAGTAAGAAGTATCCTCTTCTCATTATCCGCCGTGTTCATTATTTCATTATTTCATTAATTAATATTCTTCTTGTTGTATGTAATATGGTTCAAGTATTCTTCGAGTCAATGGTTTCTGGTTTAAATACCTTTAAAGAATTTCATCACCGTCGATCTATTCGTTGCTATCATCTGTTCTACCTTGGTCAATCATTATGGTTCTTGCTTCACTTATAAATTTCTCATCATCTCGTTCTCTAATTTTTGGACAGTTAGCATGAAATAAGGCACACGAGCAGTCCCTGTGATAACCCGCGTTGGACGAAACCCTAAGTTCTACATTATCCGGTGGCCACGGAGGGGAAATTAAACAGCTCCGACTGTTCTAGAATTAATTTCATCTTTCTTACGGATCTTACGTCAAGACTTTTTCCAAAGGAAGGCCACAATTGGTCTTGAATTGACGTGTTAGGTGGTCAGTCAAACTCTTCGGGGGTGCGCACTTGTCAGAGATAATCTCCCTCCATGTTTCTGATTAAGTTCCCACCTGAACAAAAACCACATAAGAGATTGAACACCGACCCTCCCTTACATACCGTTAATTTAAGTGGCGCCCGAACAGTCCCGCCCGAACAGGGACTGTTCGGGTTGTGCCAAACTATCTATTTTGAACCATCTGGTGGGAACAACAGTTCCTGTCGTGCCTTGCTACATTATCCATTCTGCATTCTACTCCTTTAAACGGATTAATATTCTCCGATTCTTCTATTATACTGCAGTTCTGAACCGACTGTTGTTCAGGTTGGGTTTATCATCTATTTGTCGAATTAAGTAGAAAAAACCATCAGAAACCTCTGTAGAATGATTCATGTAAATAAAATTTCATTGATCTACATGATATGTTATTTTACGGCGTATAGATTTTGAGTTGACCTCGTTTTGCCTTCCTTGCCTTTAAAAGTCATTCTAAAATCCTTATTAATTGAACCAAAAACTTTTTAGATAGGAATTACAATAACATAGCTCTGAAGCTTATTAGGTAATATAGGAATTTCGAAACCAAGCGTTTCATCCTTTGATAATCGATATTTGTATTTTTTTTCTTTCCTATAATTTTAAGTCTTATTATTGAATAACATTTGCTCAGGAAATATTTTTAAGAGGTAGATATAATGGCTACCAATGTAGATCAAGAAACTCAAGAGCACTTGGCCCAGTTTGTAGCAACTGAGCTTGAGCCTCTTGAGTCTCTTTGCAAAAACCACCAGTAACCATAACACCTTCAGGGGAAGAGGTTGTTCTTGCCAGTAATGTTAAAGTAATTGATGGGTTGAAAGGTCATTTAGGGCATATGCAACAGGCTCAGGCTTTAGCATATGAACCTTCTAATATAATAACACCAAATGCACAAAGCCGTCTTCGACGGAGATCATTAGATGCGAATGCGGATAGACAGTTCCATGCTAGTAAGTATTATGTACAGAATATTCCAGAAAGGAAACCAAAGTTTAATGTAAATAGTAATGGAAATGGAGGAAATAATAGAGAACCAATAGGTAGTGGTAATTCCACGGTGGTGGAAACCTCAGTGTCACATGGGGATCAGATTTGGTCTACTCCAAGGTTAACAACTGAACCGATTTTTTCAGCTAACAATAGAGGAGATGGTAATATGGGAAGGAATCCACCTGATCCTAGTTTTGTTCTTCCGCCGTCTCAACCATCACAACCTACCACTATGCAACAACAGATCACCTTGTTAATGCAAGCAATTTTGCTACTCACTGAGTTCGTGAAAAACTCACAAAAAGTAAAAGTCTTAGATCCCGGTAAATACAGATACGAAGCCGACCAAGATCTAGTTCAGTATCTAACACATTTCGAGGCATATTGCTCTCACAACTATCCGAAGTCCCCACAACAATGGCTTAGGTATCTTGGAAGACAGTTGGAAGGTGACTGTGAGTGACCAGTGAGTGAGGGTGTATTAATTTTTGCTCTCCAATTTTACTAATATAATTTGTGTATTTGAAAGTGAATTTAGTAAACAAATTAGTGTTGTGTATCTAATTACACTACTGTTGTGTATTTAATTACAGTCATTAACAATTGTTATTATTAATTTTTGTTTTGATAATTTAAATTTGATAGCCTAACCCTAGGCTAACATAGGTAAGAGATTTACTTTTTCTGGTGTCTGGGTTATTTGGATTCCTTAAATAGACTTTCTGTATTTAATTACAGTTTTTATTAATTGTTACTTTAATTAAGTGTAATTTGAATTAAATTAGGTTTTCCAGTCACAGACTACAGTTAAGCCTACCTTATAACTTTTATATATCCCTGGCCTAGGCTAAGCTAAATTTAGGCTTGTTTAAAATTTTTAATCTATTTTAAAGAGATTAGTCTATTTCTTTTTAGGCTTTAGTGATATTTAAACTGTAGTTGGTAAATTAATAGGTACAGGTTAGTAAGCTAATAATAATTTAAAGTATGTATGCTCTGTGTGATAACTGTGGGACTGTGGATAGTTCTTGTATGCATGTAACAAATATTAGACTTACGAATTTGGAGAATTTGATGTTAAGGAAGGAGATTGCAAGACTGAGTTGAAAATATGAATGAATTGAAAGAAGTTGTATTTGATTTGAGAAAGGAGGGAAGTGTTTGGAAAAAAGTTAGTAGGGATGTCGAGGCGGGGAGGGAGCGGGACCTAGGGGTAGACAGAAATAGTGATTCACCTAGGCAGCGAAGATGAGAGGGAAAAGATAAAAGTAGTTTGATAATAGCGTTCGCAAATGTATATAGAAGTTGTAAGAAATAGAAATAATAATTTAAAGATGAGGATCTCGAAAGTCAGTCGGCCTGTGAACTGCAGTAACAGGTTCGACTTTCTTCCAGATGAGGAGGGATCAGAGAGTGCCAATGGTATTGTGGTTTTCTGAAGGGAAGACTGAAACATTGGTAATTAGAGACTCTATGACACGATACTAGACAGGACTTTTCAAAAGAATAAAAAGAAACGATTGAGAGTATGTTATCCAGGGGCCAGAGTGAGTGATATCGTGGATTAGGATTAGATAGAGAATTGATTCTACAAATGTTGATCAGATGTGATTGTACATGTGGGTACAAATGATAAGGACATAGAAGGTCAGAAGAATTAATAGCAGAATTATAGGAGATTGATTCAGAAGATGAAAAGCTAGTGGAAGAAGGTGCATAATTTTCTGGGATTTTTACCTAGGTTAGGTGCAGGTCAGGAATGGGGGGAGTAGGGCTTTAGGGTGTAAATGAAAGGGTTAGGAAAATATGTTTTTTCAGAAAATATTAGGTTTTTGGGTTTGTGGAAAGAATTTCTGGATAAAGATTCTTTTTGCAGCAGATGGAGTTCACTTGAGTCGTAAAGTGTTGACTTTTCAATACCAGTTTGGAGACTTGTTTAGCAAAAAACAGGTAAAGTTGGGGTGGTGCGGATAAATCTAGATAGCAAATATACAATTGGTAACTATTAATAGTGGGAGGATAAATAAAGCTAGTGTTGTTACAGGTTTCAAAATAATGATGATGATAATAAAAATAACAGGCATTTCGACTATCAAATGCTTACACAAATGCTCATAGCCTTAGAAATAAAAAAATGAGCTGATTAAGTTATACCATAAATGAGAATCTCTAGGATTTTTTTTCATAACTGAGGCCTGGGTCAATGAAGAATTATATGGAAACACTATTCAGGAATATTGGGAAATAGGGATATTTCAAACCCTTAAACGGAAAGGATAGAAAATTGGAGGCTGGACTGGGGGTATTTCAAACCCTGAAAATTCAATCTTTTACTTTAAATGACTGACTTTAAAATGAATTCATTGATAATTGATCCGGTGTGGGTAGAGTATTCTTATATTACAATTAAATCATTTAGCAATAGGGGGCATTTTTATAGACCTCCTGGCCAGAGTCAGAATTAGACGCGGAAATTGTGAAAGAAATAGAGGACCGCATGCCACAGTAAAAGAAAAAGGTATAGTCATAATGTGATTTTAATTTTCCTGACAATGGAGACAGCATGCTTAATATGGACCATAGTAGTTCTGCATTCATTAAATTGTATACTAGATAACTTTTTTGACCCAGAGTCCAAGAAACCACAAGATACGATGCACTTAATATTTAATAGTAACTAATGATGAAAGTATGGTGGAGAAGTTAGAGTTGAGGAGAATTTAGGACTTAGAGACATAATTATATTAGATTTATATGAAATGTAATATCTGGGCCCAAATTACAAGTTAATAAGGGAAAAGATCTTAGATTCAAATCTAGATATTTACCAAAATTTTCAAGAATGCTTAGTACAACTAACTGGGATAAAGAGTTTAAAGAACCAAAATTGTTTCATCATGTGGAACATTTCTTAAGCAAATTTTACGAATATTTCAGCAGTATGTTTAAAGATAAAACCCATGAGGGTGGCCAAAGAGAAAATCTGTTTGGTGGAATTAGAGAGATAAGAGAGAAAAATTAATGAAAAGCGTAATTGCTTTTAAAATATTCAAAGTAGTAAATAGGGAAGATGATTTAGAAAATATATAGGAAAAATAGAATAACTTAACCAATCAAGTCAATAAGAAAAGAAGAGAGGCAGAAATTAATTTAGCAAGAAAATAGTAATAAGAATCTGAAGAAGTTTTTAGCTTTTAATAAAATTTAAAAGTAAGAATAGGACGATTTGGTCCAATTAAAATTGATGGAAAATTTAGTGAGTTCAGATAAGGAAATGGGTCAACATTTTCAATGTTATTGCTCAGCTTTTACTGGGAAAGATTGGATAATTAGTTTGGAGACTAAAATAGTTCTTGTATGCATGTACAAATAAGACTTACAGAATTTGAATTTGATGTAAAAGATATAAACACGTTTATTAGATCATATTAACCCAAGTAAAGCTGCAGGCCCTTTAGGACATTAGGGTAGAATTCTGAAAGAGGTAGTACCAGCATTGCAAAGGCACTGTATTGATTTTTTAAGCGATCTATAGCAATTTGGTAGGTACAGATGACTGGGAAAATGGCATTATGTGTGCTATTTATAAGAAGGTAGTAAGAAGATTTGGGAAATTATAGGCCCAGTTAGCTTAACATCTCTGGTTGTAAAGGTTCTTGAAAAGTTAACTGAAGGTATCATAGAGAAATATTTAGAAAGATAACAGGTATTGATATGACTCCCAGCACCAGGTTTCAGAAAGGTATTCATGTCCAGACAAACCTTTTAAGAATTTATGGAATACATTAATGACTCAGCGACCGAGGAGATCCAGTTGATATTTGTTTATATTTATATTTTTAGCAAAGCTTTTGATAAAGGTTCCCCACATAAGGGCTGATGAAAAAGTTATGGCAATGTGGTATAGGTGGAGTGGTACATGGTTGGATTAAAGCCTGGATTCCGAAATAGAAAACAGTGTGTACAACTTAAATGGGAATAAATCATCATGGGAAATAGTGAAAAGTGTGGTGTCCCACAGGTCAGTGCTTGGGGGCCACTATTGTTCTCATATATATAAATGGATTTAGACAGGGACTTAAATTGCAAGGTTTCAAAGTTTGCAGAATGATATAAAGTGGCCACCTCAGTTAGGATAGTGAAGGAGCATAAAGATTCAAATGATCTTGATAAACTTCTTGGGTGGGCAGATAAGTGGCAAATGAATTTAATAGTAAAAAGTGTAAGGTTTCTTCATCTTGGTTACCCAAATAAAAGTTTTAATTACGATATGATGGGGATTGGCTTGAAGTCTGTGGACCAAGAAAAAGATTTAGGTGTGATTTATAAGCAGTAATTTGAAAAGTAGCTAATCAGTGTTTGGAAGCTAGAAATAAAGCTATAAGATGCTGGGCATAATAAATCGCAATGTTGTCTACAAGAAGCAAGGAAGTAATTAATAAACTGTATAATAGCTATGTTAGGCCAGTAATTGAGTATTGTGCACAAGTTTGGGCCCCTTATTTAAAGAAAGACTTAGATATGCTAGGAAGAATGCAACGTAGAGCATAGAGCAACAAGAATTTCTGGGTTTGAGGGTAAGAGCTTATGAGGAGAGGTGAAGGAGTTAGGAAAGTTTTCCTGTAGAAAGGCGATGTCTCAGGAGGGGACATGATACAAGTCTACAAATATTTACATCTATTGATAATACAGAGATCCCATAAATTTTTCATAGTAGAACATGGACAGGTGACCAGGGGGCATAAAAGAAAATAAGGAAGAAAGCATGTGCCATCTTGATATAAAAAGCATGCATTCAGTAATAGGATTGATAAGTTAAATTTTGAATAGTCTGCCAGAGGAGGTGTTGAGTGTGACTCGATTTGCAACATTTAAGAGAGGGTTAGATTCGTTTATGGATGGGTTGGAATCATATAAATATATATTGACGAAGCCAAATGGCGAGTTTTTAGTTGTGATATATTTATAGTTAGATTGGCATGTGTGACCATCAACTTAGATTATTATGCATGTTGGATGGTTTGGGTACATATTATATAATCAATTTAGTTTTGACTAAACCAAATTGGGGATTTGTAGTTACAACAATTTGGACAAGCCCTAGGGTTCTTTTTGGAATTATGCATGAGCATGTTTGGGTAGTGGTTGACTGGGACAGTCTCGATAGGCCCATGTGGCTTTTTACTGTCTCTATATTCTTAATGTTTCTTAATGTTTCTTACAACTATATAATTTGGTAATTAAAAAATTATCGTAATTAAATTATTCAGTAAAAACAACTTTAGTTAAATGTTTCACAGGAAACCAGAACAAAAGGAAAGACATATCAATACCGATTAAAGGCGTATCACTCCGCTGTGCTTACAAAAGGTGAAAGTGTTAGGATGTTCGCGTTGCGACTCGAACAATTAGCTTCTAAAGCATATAACGATATGGATATGCGAGAGCATAACTCTCTTAGAGAAGCGTTTCTTCTTAGTTTGCCACCTTATGTGGAGAAGAAAATTAGAGAATATTTATTGGAAAACGAGGATGACACAGATAATCGAGTATCTTGGGAAAAAGTCGTAACATTAGCGGATAAATATGATCATGAGTTTTGTAAAGGAAGAGTATCATTGCCAACACTTCTTCCTACCACAAGTTATAAACCCGCGAACACTAAAAACAAAACCGACAACATTGATCTTAACGAAACTATACAAATAGATATAGTAAAACCAAGTTGGGCTGATGTTTTAAATAATGAGAAAAAGGAAAATCCTCAATCACGGCAACATGAATCAAATAATAATGGATTTAACAACTCAAATGGAACCAGAAATGTAAATAGAAATGAATACGGAAATAACAGATATGCTGGAAATAGTGTAACTGCTGCTCAGAATAAACATTTAAATGGATTTAAATATAATGACGGTAATAGAGGAAGACAATTCCGAAATTCAAATGGAGATTCAACGATGACCAGGTTTAATAAGTCAACAGAGGATAGAAGTCATCTGTGGTGTGATATTGCGATATCCAAGGCACATCATGATGATTGCTTTATAGTACTCTTTGGAATATGCTCTTATATGTAAAAAAGAGGGGACATATCAGAAATGGAATTGTAGATCTTATGGGTAAGTTAGTCAACAACAACGGAACTCTATCATCAGGATATACAACCGTAGGTGTTTCTGTAAAGGTCCTCCCCGAGAAGTATGCAATTGGCCCCACCAGACTCGACAAATCGCCGAAAACCAAATAAACAATCAACAAAACAAGCAAAAAATGCGGAAATATTCAACACTCTTATACATCAACCTCAGAATACCAGGAGAACATGATATAGCAAAAGAGTCACAGAAGCCAAAAACGGAAATGCCCCAAGTTACCCAATAAATCCCACAAAAACATCAAGTCCACTCCCATACAGGGATAGATAGACAAGAGAGGAAATATTTAGATCATGATAGAAAGTGGTGCCTCGACAGGGTCATTATAGGGACAATGTATGGGTGAC
This sequence comes from Trachelipus rathkii, assembly GCA_015478945.1. Lineage (NCBI taxonomy): Eukaryota > Metazoa > Arthropoda > Malacostraca > Isopoda > Trachelipodidae > Trachelipus > Trachelipus rathkii. The sequence continues at coordinate 7,263 of JABUQX010047385.1, read as the reverse complement.
GGATGAGACACTGTTGCTAGCGCCGTCGATTTCTTTAAACTAAAGAACTCACAGGAGTGAGCCAACCTCTGTATAGGGGAGTCATCTCTCTGCAGAATCCGGATTCAGGAAATGTATGTATAATCCAAAACAGGAATAATGAGGCTCCCTTACAGTGTAAAACAGAGATATAAAAATCAAATCGTGTTGGTGGAATAAATGGACTCCGGGAAATGTTTCATAAACATAATGATGAGTAAGGTAAGAATTGAACTCTGACTATTGCTCTCGGCTATAGAAAAGGAATTAGTTTCAGCTTCTTTTGGCTTGTTATAGAGTCGAGATAGTCGGTGCCGGCAATGAGTTTGATTAGTTCAGACAATAGTTGTTACACATAAAAGACCTCCCCTAATGTCGACGTACTGCCCCTCATCGGATATATGGAGTAGTCTTCCGTTAGTGGGTTGCTGGAGGATAGCGTGGTTCCAGTGCAATCGTTCAACTTTCCAAATCTCATTGATTCTCATCTCTCTAAACTCCATCTAAGTTTGCAGTCATCAAACTGTTCTTGCATCACTCACCTTATGCTGTTGCTATTACAATGGACACTGCTCTTCTAAACTATTTAGATTTACAATTTCTTTCTACAATAGAATATTTGAAGATGCGTATCGGTACGGCACATACTGAAAAAGTTGCTTCGGACTTTGCGTTCCAGATTACCGTTCTTTAGTTGTGTCAATGTAAATTCTGTCATTGTCCCACCTAAATCATGTATATTCATAGATATAAAAACTTTAGAAAACATTAACAATAATTTAGTTATGTTCCAACCAGATGAAACCTTAACGGTTTGTCCAATATCAGGAATTATCGATTTAAAGGATCCGCGTCCCAGGGTCGCTATGATAAATGATTCAGACAAAAAGCAGATCTTAAAGGGGAATACCATCATTGGGAAATTATTGCCATTGAATGAAGAAGAAAAAATAAGAAAACCAAGGATTGAGCATATAACGCTTAGTGATAGTCATCATAGTAATAATAATAACAGTAGACGATGGGATAAGAAAAAAATAGAAGAAGAATTCGAAGTCCCTACATTGCCTATTACTGAAGAACAAAGGGCTCGACTCATCAAAATTTTATTACAGCATCAGGATGTACTCAGTACTGGTGATGATGATGTGGGGGTGGCGACTAACATCTCCCACACAATTGACTTGGAACATAACAGACCTGTTCGTCTCCCTGTGCGACGGTTCCAGGGCCCGTTAGCGCAGGAAATCGAAAAGCAGTGCCGGGAATTATTAGAGCAAGACATAATTCGCCCGAGTAAGTCACCTTATTCGGCTCCTGTGGTTCCGGTGCGAAAACCTGACGGGAAGCTCCGACTCTGCATCGATTATCGGAAACTTAATGACATTACCAAAGCAGATTCTTTTCCTCTCCCCAACCTTACTGATATGATTTATAATATGTATGGGCACAAGTATTTTTCTACCATAGATCTTGTGAGAGGTTACTATCAAGTTTCCATGGAGCCGGATAGTATAGAGAAAACGGCTTTTGCTACACCCTTCGCCCACTACGAATACCTCAAGATGCCGTTTGGAGTTTAGAAATGGACACCCCCCTAAGCCACATTCCAGCGAGGAATGATGTTTGGCATTGGATGGAATTACCGTGGGTCATACGCTCATGGTGATCTTGAGATATTATCAGTGATGGGAAGACATGACCGAGAACACCTCGAATTCTTAGAAGCTGGTAACTCAATTAGACCCTAAAAAGAATGAGTTATAAATTAAAACCACGCAACAATCGGACTATGCCGTTTAAGAAGTTAGAGTTCTCGGCCATAAGCTCTTAACCAAGGAATTCTACCCTTGGAAAAAAATTATATCGGAAGGTAACCCAATTTAAAACAAACCTTCAACTAGTGAAAGAACTTCGACAATTTCCTTGGACATGTTACTGACTATTAGGAGAGCAATTCCAAATTGCTCCAAATCAGACCAAACTTAATATCTGTCAGACTGTGGTGTAAAACCGCTCAAAATATGGACTCCGGATAGACCAAGTCGCTTTCGAAACCTCAAGGAAGACTCTTGTTAGTCCTTGTCTCCTAGGCTTTCCTAATTATGATTTGGATGCGTCCCCATTGGAACTCCATGTGGATGCGTCAGATAAGGGTGCGGGAGCTTGTCTGTCACAATTACAAGAAGGAGAAAGAAGACCGATTGCATTCATCTCCATGGCATTTAACCAGGCTCAAAAAAATTATGGAGTTATTGATAAGGAGTTGGCAGCCTTGAGATGGGCGGTAAAGTCCTTACGTCCTTTTTTGCGGGGCGTTAAATTTGTCATCTATACCGATCACATGCCTCTTATTTATCTTCAGAGCATGAGTTTGGTTGATGGTCGCCTTGCCCGCACCATGGAGGAATTAAATGGATTTGAATTGAAATCAGACACATCGCGGGAAAAAGCAATGTGGTGGCTGACGCTCTTTCCCGTTCTCCAAGGAACTGTCCAGAGGTCGAAAGCATTGATGATCGTCCAAACGAGTCCATTCCTGAGGGGTTTTCTTTGGTTGAAGTGGCTGGGGGTGGTGATGCATTGTACAAGTGTTTTTCCTGGTGGTTATATAGAACAACAGATCGTCACATAGAAATTAGAACCACATTAGCTGAAGAACTTCAAAAACGTCTCCAAAAATATCATCTACAAGGAAAAAAAATGATGAAACAAGTTCGTCTTCAAGGATATCCTGGGCAATTTCCTTTACCAGAAATTATCGATGTGTTTTGTGATTATATAAAGCTCGGGTATTAGTCTACTATAATGACAATAAACCTATTATTCATGGAGGTAATTTCACCGAAGAACATAAATGTCATCTGAAGTGCTATGGAGGTATCCATTACAATGTGTTATCACCTATGGATATTCCAAAACAAGAACCTAAGGAACAGAACAAAGGAAAAGAAGGTGAAATGGATTGATTCGTCTTAGTTAAGGAAGCAATTGTATATAAGTAAGAAAACTTATATAAAATACATACTGAAAAGAAAACAATGCATTTAAAATATTAGAAATATAGAACGAAAAAAAAATAATAATTACGGATACACTGTCTTAGGAAAACGAAGATTTTCTTGCATCACTGAAACAATATGATAAATATTAAGACGGATATAAAAAAAAAATGGAAAAAATTATTTTTTTTGTCAAATACTAAAGAAAAAGAAAAATATCAGCAGCAGTAACGTGCATTGAAAAACAATATTAGTAAAAATAGTATTTACTGTAAAGGAAATGTAAATTAGGTAATGTAAATAATAGGGAAAAATAAATAAAAATTTGTTTGAATATTAATATTTATGAATTTATCGAATCATTATTATATTAGACTTGTTTGTAAATAAATAGTAGGAATTCTAATCAATGGATTTTAATAGTTATCCCCTTGGAAACTTAATAAAAATTTTTTTATTTTTTTTAAATAATCCTTGAACCTGTTGGTGATATGGTTGCAGTGGGCTTATCAAGATGTGTAATTGAAAAACAAAAAAAAAACAAAATTAACTTAATAATTGGGTTTATGAGTTTATTGTTATCTTGTTATCAACTGTTGGCCTAGTAATAAAAATCACAGGAAATTAGAAATAGTTTATGAGAGACTTTCTGGTTGGCTGCTTATGAAAATGCATTAATAATAAATATCTTAAAAAAAATTAAAGATAAATTAAAGAATTAAGCAAAAGTTTTGCTAATCATTGCTTAAGTGATGTATTCATAGGTAAAGGAAAAATAGATACTCATCTATGCCTATACTAAAATTTAATCGCTAAAAAAAAAAACAAAAAAAAAAACAAAAAAACAAAATGAAAACAATTAATGTTCTGCATAATGTTAACATAAATAATTATAAAATTTAAATTTTATATAAAAAAGTTGAAAAAAACAAAAAAAAAAAAAATAATGAAAAATTAAATTAGATCAATTTCGGGACATTAAATTTTGGTTGTTTCATGCTTTAGGACTTATTATTAGACATATGATTTAATATATATAAACACTTCTACATGAACATATGCACTTAGAAATGCTAATAAACAACATATATCTTTTAGTTTTTTTTATATGCCAAAATTGATGATTTTGATTTAATTTTTTATAATATAGTCTAAATCGACCTTTGCTATGCTTGAATAGAAGCTTATTAAACTTTTGTTTGTTACCTCTAACATCAAATATTGCGACAGTACAGAAGGATAACATTAGTATGATAAAATAATAGGAATCAGCCCATGAAAATACCACGGTGTTCGGTTTGAATATTTTGGAGAGTTTGTCCATGTTCCTAAATTAAAACTATAAATATTTTAGATATCAAAATATTTAAAAAATGAAATTCAATTTGAATTTATTTAATTGTTTAATGATACATGAACGGAAAACCTTTACTTAGAATGTTGACTGAAATTATGGAGTTAGATTTGAATGGAAAAAATCACTAAAAACTACCTATCATTGATCAAACGCATATTATATATTGTTAAACATCTTTAAGTCATAATCCAAGCTTTCATAATAATATGCGTGGGAAAAAATTGATGATTAGGACCAAGCAATAATAAGTTCAATATTCGAAAAGAACAAATGCTCTTGGAAAGCAATACAAATACAAAACTATTTCACGAATATAAGAGAGAGTGAAGAACGCAGAGGATACAAAGGTCAAGTGGACCCAATCTCGATGATGCATCACTATAAATAGTCACGAGACGTAGGATAATCATTGGTCAATTGGGGAACTCTTTATCTCTGCTTGAAGAACGAGATTATCATATCGACGCGAAAATAACTCACAACGTCTATAGCACCCTCCCTGAATAATTATTAAAGAAACCAATATAAGTTCATCTGGGTTTTGAACTGGAACAAATCAACTCACCCCATGCTATTAGTTGGGGATAAACCCTTTCAACTAGGGTAGTATCTCATCATACCACCAACTATCAAAGGATATGTACAGCGTACAATCAAAAACACGTAATCATGCGTAACTATAGGAATTGAATGTTGTTACTTAACGAAAATTTTTATGAAACAGCACCCTTTTTAAATTCTAAATTATAAGCTATGAAGAGAAAAACACATCATCAAATGCTTCAACAAAATAAATATATGAAGAAACATTAAGCAAAAATTACAAACAAAAACTGATTTCAATAATGCGCTGATACCAATAAAGTTATGCGCAAAATACATGGAGTAACACGATATAAAAAAGTGAAAATAGTAGATGATTAAGAAACCAAGACAAAAACAAAATGAACCCAGCCGATAGATACATCCAAACAATTGCGACAAAACTAATTTGCAGAAAAGAAGTCACACCTTTGATAATGAAAATCAAACCTTTTCTCTCGGAACAATGAGAACATCCACCTATCAACTCCACTTTTGTAAAATAAACACTTCATGAGAAAGTTTCACCCCAAAGATTCTTATACATATAAAAGGAATACGTAGCGAACACAAAGCTCCGGTCCGATCCCAGACAGGAATTACCATCATATTGAACCCAAACCTCCAAAGCAAAAACGTTTATGAATACAGAAGTTCCACACTCGTAACCCAAAACACCCAATTTCTGAAGAAAAAAAGATTAATGAGTAATTATCACAAGTAAATATTAACATCCCGGCATGAAGCACAAACCAACACGAAATTCCCAAAACGAAAAGATTATGAAATAGAAGAAGAAATTACTTCATACCATCCCAAAAAAAACTAATATATAACTATCCCGATCAACTGCACAAGTACCTTACAAGAACATCGACATCATAATAGTTTCGGAAGAAAACCTAATTCAGAACCCCACCTCTTAACCCCAGAACAAATGTAACACACCAAGATAAAATTCATCACTACTATTACCTTTTCACATCACCATCACGAAGACATGTTACCACATATCAGATAATCACTAAACTCACCACCTAATTGTATCCTACTCACACGCTTCTTCTAAGAGTGTCTTGCAGGTGTTTCTCATTTATCATAGCTGCTCTCCCCCTATAGTCTCACAAACAAGAACCCAATTAATACTTAAACCCACCTTTCGTCATACCTTTCCATAAGTAAGAAGATGTAATCAGGCTTAACAGATAATATGGAAAAATTACTAATATGAAACTTTCTCAACAAGAGCAATTCTTTGATGAACTTCATTCCCTAGTTGATGAAGAAAAAAAGGATGTGCGGAAGTTGCTCGATTTTGTGCATTTCATATTTATAATTATTAAAATGGAATAAAAAGCATTTTCAAACTTAATTAAAAAGTGAATTAAAATTTGAAAGTACAATTGTAAATCTTGTGAAAACGAAGATTGTGTACTGATCAACCGAAGAGAGGTCATGATATAATGAGAAATATGGACAATGAGGTATTAATTTCTGTTGATTATTTAGACATTGGTCTTCAAGGGAATGGAATCAACTACTTGATAAACTTCATAAAAATGAAAAATTATCACAAATTAATTCATTAAATAAATAATATACTATAAACAATGTAAACTGAAATTAATATTAATGACTAAATTTAAATACGTTAGATATCTTTAAATAAATAGGCTAACACATAATTCTAAAATGAATCCTTGATTGAATTTATTATCCAAATTCATGAGAATTTACTCAATCGCCATTTAACAATATGTATATACATACCTCTTTCGCTCTCCCCTATTACTGACATAGATTATATAATGTTTATATATAAAATATTGATTATAATAAATATTGATAGATAAATAGAAAAATGGAAATTTAATTACATGACACTTTTGTTGTAGGACACTGGAATTATTTAATTACATGGCATTTATTTTTGTATATCTATGGAGTTATTATTATATAAATTATATATTATGTAATTATCTCAATGGATATTTATATTCTGAATTATAATATTATCTTTATATTAATTGAACCTTCCTTAGAGAAAAAGAATTTTATTATGACCAATTCATATGACTCGTAGTATTTTATGTAGATATTATAGGCATTATAAATAAATCATTAACTTTATAATCAATGTATAATAAAACCCATACATCACTCCGCCTAAATCGTTGCCACTGTGAAAATCATTATGATTGATTAGTAGAGGGGGCATAAGTTTAGTGCGGGGGGATGTAAAGGGGATCATTTTCACAAAAACACAATTTTGTAATTGTGCTCATAATGAAGTTCACATACTTT
>JABUQX010047384.1:25000-30000 GCA_015478945.1 Trachelipus rathkii | reverse complement strand
AAAAAAAGGTTCAGGAAGGTAGATGAGTACTAAAAAATATATGACTGTATTGACAGATCACGTATTACCCCATCTGGTTAGTTGTAGGGTGGGGTAAAAACTTGGCTGTCAACTTATGTAGCTATACTACTCACTTCTATGTCCCCTAATCTGTCTCCCACCATTGCTCAATTTCCTGAAAAAGGTATTCCTAGGCACAAAGAAAAGATAATCACCAAGCTAAAGATTATTCGTTAAAATACAAAACATTCAAATTTCTAACGCAAAACACACTGATCCCAGATGTAAAAAAGGCAACTCAGAAGAGACCTCATCATAGGTCTATACCTGAGACAAAAGCAGCGACTTCAATAGATTGTACCCAAACAATCACAGCTATTGAATAACCCACCAACCAACTCTCTGATAGTTTATAGGATTATTACAGTTCCCAAATGGTCTCTCTCTCTCTCTCTCTCTCTCTCTCTCTCTCTCTCTCTCTCTCTCTCTATATATATATATATATATATATATATATATATATATATATATATATATATATATATATATATATATATATATATATATATATATATATATATATATATATATATATCTAATGTTTCTTGCGTTTCCGATCCGATTGTAGTTAATAGAAACCCGTTCAACTCAAGCACCTCAAGCGCTCCAAGCGCTCTAAATCTGTTGGTGGCATGAGAGGGGTTCCAGAAGTTCCCCATCTTAACTCAAATTGTCCAGTCTTCTAAATTCACCCACCTGATGGCTCACTGACAAAACATTTAGCGTAAGACCTCCGTAACCTAACTGATCCCATATTGGATCCCACTATCGGAACTCCAACTTCCTTACAAAAAAGTAACACTTTTCCGGTGTCACCTTCTTACACCGCCTTCATGGAAACATTCCCATATTCTCCACCCATTTCTGAATCTGCTTGCTTGATAGATGCTGATATTGCTTCCATTCCTAAACACAAACATTTTGGGTGTTTTTCCAATGACCAACCAAGTCCACCCAATAAAATGGACTTGGTTGAACTCAACTTACTTCGCATTCATACCACTGAAAACTCCGCCCCAAAACCGGTGGTACAACCCAAATCTCTGTTGTACGACTATTCCTTACCACCAGGATTTGTTGCTCCTTGTCGGGACTAGGAACCGACCGAGGCCCCGGCCCCGGTCAAATATCAGGAAAAACCGGGGTTTTCTACCGGGGTTAACTGTATATTTACACTAAATAATAGAGGGTTAAATCAAACAAAATAAAAAAATATATTTTAATTCCATTACTCCTTTGTTATAAATTGATGCAAAATATATAAACATACCTAAATATAATCAAATTTTTTTTGGTATTTACTATGATTTCAAATTAAAATTGAGGCCAAATTATAATTTTTCCGAGATTTTAACATAAAAATATTCGAAATTTGATATATCAAACGAATTCGGAAAAGGAAATAAATATAATTGTTAAAATATTAATTATTTATTTAATTTAAGTTAAATATCTTCAAGAAAATCAAATATTTTCCGAAATCTTTCAAAATTATTTATTTAATTGAATTAATATATATATATACTACCTATATATACCTATATAATAGTATATATATATATATATATATATATATATATATACACATATATATATGTTATTATATATATATATATATATATATATATATATATACACACACATATATATATATATATATATATATATATATATATATATATATATATATATATATATATATATATATATATATATATATATATATATATATATATATATATTATATATATATATATATATATATATATATATATATATATATATATATATATATATATATATATATATATATATATATATATATATGTATATATATATATATATATATATATATATATATATATATATATATATATATATATATATATATATATATATATATATATATATTTAATATATCCCAAATATAACTATCCAAATAATTTTCTAAAAAATTTCTTTCGAAAATATTTATTTAATTGAAATTAATTAAATGTTTTCTTTTCAATTAAATTTTTAATTAACTTGAAAGTATGTTTAATTTCATCCTGGAAAGTTTAAGCCTTCAGTGTTTTTGACTCTACATTTCTAATTTGCTAACCCCGGCCCCGGCCCCGGCCCCGGCCCCGGCCCCGGCAAAATTCCCGCCCCGGTCGGTCCCTAGTCGGGACCCACGTCTCAGCCTTTCCTCCCCATTTGGATCCACTTCCAACATTACCCCTTGCCTCATAGAGACAATTGTCTCAAAAAGGCCATCCTCATAATATTTATAACGACATAGAATAGCCACCTTCCTTCAATGGAATTGTCGTGTTTACAGTTCCAATTTTGAGGAACTTGTTCAGCTAATAAACATATGTACACTAAAGTGCATCTGATTGCAGGTACTTAAACTATGATATCGTAACCTCTTCCAACCGTCGGAATATAATCGCCGATAACCTCTATAGAAAGAGGTGACAATAATATACTCGTTCATAAATCTGTCTCCTATTCTCCAGTCCCTCTTCAAACTAGACTTCATGCAGGGCATCACGAATTCATCAGTCCACCGACCTTACTGTCTGCTCGATCTACTTGGCTCCGAGTAGTGAGTTTACTAAGGCCGAATTAGCTGATCTCTGTAAGCAGCTCCCCACAACTATTGTTATACCAGAAGACTTCAACCTTCGCCACCCTTTATTGGGCGACTCTGTCACCTCATCTAAGTCTAAGATACTTTTTGATCTCCTAACCCCCTTTTCCCTATATCTTAACACAGGACCTCTGCATATGAACGTTTAGATACATACTCTTCTTCCTGTATTGAAATTTTCCTTTGCTCCCATTCCCTTATGGATCACTTTACCTAGTCCCGCTTTGATTATTTATACACCAGTGATCGTTACACAATATCCCTAAAATGAACTTCTGCACCGAGACCAATCCTAAAACAAAATTCCAGCTGGCGTTATGACCAGGCAGAGGCTCTATTTCATCAGCCACATCCACTTTCTTCCTTCAAAATGAGCTTACAAAACTGATGATGCCTTTACCCTTCCAGCAGGCTATCATCACAGCAGAAGCTTGCATCCCACGATCTTCTGCAGGTAGACGTTCGGCAATCCTTGGGGTCCCAAGAGTGTACACAACTCAACCGGGAAGGAAAACTCTATGGTAATATAAAAGGACCCGCACCACCCCAAACATGATTATTTTTAAAGCAGCTGCGGCGAGATCTCGTGAATTAATCGTCAAACGCGTTAAACAATAATGATTCTACATTGACTGCAACCCACAACCTGTCTTCTTCAGCGTGGAAAGCTGCACAGAAAATATCTGCCACTCCAAATAGCTCTTGCCCTATAGTTCTTCATGTTATATCGGCGATTCCTACTCCAGCATTTGTTGCAGATGAATTAGGTTAGTAGTTTTGGCTAGAATACCTGAGCTCTTCGCAAATCCTGAAGCCTTTCAAGTTTTTGGAAATTAATACTGCACGACTGTAACAGGAAAGGGGGAAGATCGTAAATTCATAACCGTCTTTTTACACTTGCCCAGTATAAACCATACTTGACGAAAGACGGTTCCCTTGGTCCAGATATGATTTCGCACATTATGCTCCATCATATTCACCGCTCTGCATCAGTGTTCTTGTTGGATTTGAAAAACAAAATCTGGATCGAATCCTCTTTTCCATCTATTTGGACTACAGCTTTGTACCTATTCCCAAACCTGGGAAAGATCCGAAGTTGGCGGACAGCCAAAGACCAATTTCGACTTGTCAAAACTTGTAAATTAATGGAGAAATGGTTTCAGGCCCCCTTCTCCCTGTTCTGGGATATTTGCCAGGCTTTTTAAACTTCTAGTTTGGTTTCCGCAAAAAAATCGTTCGACCGCGGATCCCTTGTTAAAACTGGATCATGACATCCGGGAAGCCTTCTCAACTGGTGGGATGGTTCTTGTGACCTTGAAAAGCTTACGACACAACGTGAAGAACTAGAGTTCTCCTTAAATTCCACTCGTTCGGTTTCCGAGGACAGCCCTTCTATATCAAACAACCTTTGTCAAACAGATCCATCCAGGTTCGGTGCTCTTCTGTTCTATTACGCAACTTTACTCTGGATGAAGGTGTTTTGCGTGGCAGTGTTCTAAGTGTATTATCATTTGATTTCGGATTGATGACATCGTTACTTCTATCCCAGTGACGTCAATTTTTCTCTATGTTGATGACCTGCCTGCTACATTGCCGCATATTAAGCCGGTCTCTCTCGGGAACGGCTAACCAGCTATTAAGAATAGATTTCACAATGGGTACCCCATAATATTATATATATATCCACCAAACTTCAGCAGTACTATTTAGGAAAAAAGGGAGTCGAAGAACCTGCCACCGTCCTCCCGCGAACCTAACCTTATATGGTTCACCCATTCCTGTAACTTCACAAGTAGAACTTATGCTGATTCTAGATGACCACCTAACATACTCACCGAATATTAAACTCCTGTAAATGACTTGTCATCGTGCTTTAACTACGCCGTCATATCGCCTAAAAATCTTAAAAGATAGCAAGTCCCTTTGAGCCTTCATTCAATCAGTTGGACCATGAAGGTGAAGTATATGGTTAGCCCAAAACCCTATTAGTCTGTTAGATCCCCATCCAAAATGAAAAGTGATCCGTATCCCAGCACTGGCCTTCCGATCGTCCCCGGTGGTTTCCTAGTTGAAATGGGATGATGTCACTCTCTCTGAAGTGAATACATTTCCAGCACCAGTTATATTCGCTTTCAAACCCCAATACTGTTTGACACCGTTTCCTGCAAGAGATACCAGAATATCCTCGATTCTGGCTTGAAGCGATTCGTGTGACAATTTATGACATCCTTAACTTCTCCTCAAACATCCCTTTGCAAAGGAGCTGCTGTTTTTACGATGAAGGGTATGCCACCTTGGCTATCCC
>JABUQX010047384.1:15000-17500 GCA_015478945.1 Trachelipus rathkii | reverse complement strand
TGTGCTGCCTGGTCCCAGGATGAGCACTACACTTTGTGACGAGATCACAACATGAGGGTCCAGCGCAGTGCTTGTGAAAGACGCTAGGGTGGACTTTTTTTTCTACTGCGGACCATACCCCATCACTTAAGGATTCTGAGAGGAACGGTAGTCGGGGCTATATAATATAAATATATATATTATATATAATTATATATAATAAAATATATATATATATATATATATATATATTATATATATAATATAATATATATATATATAACTATTATATATAACTTATATATTATATATATATATATTATATATATATTATATATATATATATATATATATATAATATACAATATAAATATTAAATATACACTCATTATATATAAATATATATATATATATATATAAACTGTAGAGTCATATATAAAAACCTATAAGTATATATAACATAATAATATATATCTATATATATATATATATAATAATATAAATAATATATATATATATATATATAGTATATATAATATATAATATATATATATATATATATATATATATATATATAATTGTAAAATACCCCTATCTATTTATTTTCACCAAGCTAGGATACGATCCTGGACCCTAGCAGCATGAGCGTGCATGTGTTTGACCACTACGCTACGACGCACTCGAACAAGAACCCGAGAATACTTCTACTGTTCCAAGAAGAGCATTACTACGCGTTCCTCCAGCTCGGCACATCGAGCGTAGGCAACAGGTACGCGAATGGTGAATAATTACTACATAAACCGGGGGTATTATGTAAATGAAATGCAATAATTTTAACCTTGCAATCAAACTTTGTAATTGTTAATTATATGGATATTTATTATTCACCATGCGCGGTACCCCCTGGTTGGCCCTACGTTCGAGTGCGAGCGGGAGGAACCGTAGTAATGCTCTTCTTGGACCGTAAAAGTATTCTCGGTTTCTCTTTTTGTCTCGTCGTAAGCGTAGTGGTCAAACCATGCACGCTCATCTGCTAGGGTCCAGGATCGTATTCCAGCATGGGAATACATTAGGGGGTATTTACAATTACAAATTTGATTGCAAGGTTAAAAATTATTGGCATTCATTATATATATATATATATATATATATATAAATATATATATATAATATATATATATAATATATATATATATATATTATATAATATAATATATATAATATATATATATATATATTATATATATATATATATATTTATAGGCTACTTTAGTTGATTTTCATACCATTTATAAATCATTTAGCTATAGTTCGTGTAAAAAGACCTTTGGAAATTCCATCCTTTGAAGAGACGAAAGAAGAAGAAGAAGAAGAAGAAAAAAAGACCTTTTATTCATTCTAATTTTCTTTAAAAGTTTCTCAATTGAATTTTAAGTTATCTTGGGGTACCTTCCCCAGAACTTATAGAAAAAACTTCTTAAAAAATTTTCTTTATTAAATTTATGTATGTACGCATACATTTCATGTATATCAAAATATTGATGCTGTGTAAATGATATTATGTTTTTAGATATTTTTACATATTTTTAGATATTTTTAGATATTTTTTTGTTGTGTGATGCAACAAGAGTTTCCAAGTTCAGAAAAAAAGAAGTTTTTGAGTTAAATTTGTGAATGAATTTAGCGTGATCAAAGACGAGATATGAGTGAACAAAAGACGTTCATTGGAAACTGGGAAACAAAAAGGAAAAACAAGAAATACGTAGTTTGGAAAAAGAGATAAAGGAAGGAGAATATTCTGGCGAGAGCGAAAGAGTTTAAAGGGTCAAAAGATGCTGATAACAGAATTGTTGAATAGAAAGGGAGAAATAAGATATTTGTATTGAAAGACAGAAAGAAAAGGAATCAACTTGTTACGAGTTCTCAAGTAAAGCGTGTAAAGGATGGAAAAAATGATAAATGACAATGGAGTGAGAAAAGACAATGGAATATGATAATACACATAATAAAAAGAAAAGGGCTACAGGCTCTAAAGAAGTGGATTAAAAATAATTAACTTTTTTAGGTTGTCAATTAAGCAGCGCTATCCAAACATGAAAGTTTTATGAAAACTAATTTAAATAGCTCCATAATAAGGATGTGCGGAAATTAATTATGAGAAATCAGTTAAAAAGAGATGCAAATAATTGAAGTTTAAAGAATTTGTAAAAGACAGAATAAACGTTTCTGGAAACACCTGTGACATATACCTTAGGATTAATTAATACACCTTTTTTTTTAGAAAAAAAAAAAAGAGATATCCTAATAAAATTCATTATCAATTAAAAATTATCAATCTATCTTGACCATTGAATTGCACGTGACATATTTCATCAGAAAAAATACAATTTCACGAGATAAAAATTCATTAATTGTGTGACCGACTGTTTCATTTAAGTTCTTAAAAGCAATTAAAATTAGCCAACAAACTGCTTCATTAAAAAGTAATAAAAAAATTATTATTAAAGGTTTCAAGGCAATT
>JABUQX010047383.1:30000-32500 GCA_015478945.1 Trachelipus rathkii | reverse complement strand
AGAGAAAGGCTATGGCAGTCAAGTTACTGGAGAAGATCCAGGAGACTCTAGATTTCCTTAAAATCCTTTGGACCTCAGGTGAATCTTCCGAGTTGTTGAATTTCAAGGCTTAAAGAAAAATGTCTTCTACATCGTGGGAATAGTGTTTCGTTTTATCTCAACAGAGAGGAAAAGCTGCAAAGCTCTTCACGTCAGATGAAACATTTGTTTATTGTAGCGATGTCGCTGGACTACCTCTGGTAATGGGATTAACAAGATGTATATCTGATGAATGGAGATAATTTATTAACAGTTCTAAAAAAAAGTTTGAAATGTGTTTTACTACGTAATGGGAACAAATTTGGACAGGTTCTTATAGGTCTGGAAAAGTTTTCCCGAGATTGGCTAAAAGAGAACTTTGGAGGCCGTGTGATCAGTCTCAGGACTGATTTGGAGTAGGCACACAATAGCCCAGTCCTTATCCTACCCATATTTCTTCCTTTGGGGCTATCTCAAGGACAGAGTGTACGCAGGGTAACAAAGGACCATCACTGAACTCAAGGAAACCATCAGGAAGGAGATAGAGAAATTCCTCGGTCTGTTTGCTAGGACGTCTTAGACAACTTTGTGTTGTACTTTAAGAAATGCACGAAATAAAATGTAGGTCATCTCGAACACCTGCTCTAGAATGAAGAAGAAAAGACCAAAGACTATCATGTTTTAATTTGATGTTCTAAACACAATAAACTAGTCGTAACTGAAATTTCATTTAATACCTACCAAAAATTAAGAAAGAAAAAGAGCTATCGAAAGTCTTTAAGTTGGGACGTTTTTTTTAGTCACCCTGATATACAAATACTATATATATTACTATATATATACTAATATATATATATATATATATTATATAATAATATATATATAATATATAATATAACATATTAATATATCTATATATATATATTATATTATATATATATTATATATATATTATATATATATATATATATATATAGATATATATATATATAATATAATATATATAATATATTATATATATATATATAATATATACTATATATATATATATATAATATTATATATATATATATATATATATAATATATTTTATTTATGTTAGATAGTTCAAGTTAGTTTTTTAGAAATTGTGTAATAGCGTAGTTTTTGATAGTACTAGTTGTATGTTTTTTTTTCTTCGTTTTTAACTTTAGTGTTAGGGTTTCTATTTTTAATTTATTTCTAAAAGTTTTTTTTTTTTTTTTCACAAACTCACTCCACCATCACGTAATTTGGTTGCGATATTATTTTTAGTTTTATTGCAATATTAGGTTTATTATTGGACATGACTTGTTAATTTTTGTTTTATGTGTTCGTAATTTGTATATAGGGTCTGTGTGAAATGCGTGTGCTTTTAAAACTTTCTAGATTTTTTTTTCATTTTTTTACATATTTGTAACAACTACGGCTTTAGCCTGAGAATGCATCACCTGTTTCAGTGAGTAATCTGATGGACTATGATTCAACTCTTCGTTATTTTTTCTGCTGTCTGTTTTTGTCTATTGTTTTTGTTGCGGTGGTTGTAGTGTGCGTGACTGTGATGCAGCTTTGCACAAGACGCGGGCTTTCTATTCGACTTTATCACATCGCGGGCTTAACTCTCTAACTGCTGCATGCCGTGGAATACACTCTCTAATTCTAACCACTAATTTTGCTCTTTGTCTGAGACACAGCATAAGATAAGAATTGCATCCTTAACTCGTTAAGTATTATCTAACTAATAAGCTTATTTCATGAATTTCGGTCTAAAGAGTGGAGTATGTGCCACCGATCTCGGGAATCTCGAATTCCTAACTTCGATTGATTCTGTGCTTAAAATTCTTTCTTTCCTGCTACTACAAATAATCTTGTGCTTCTGCTTCTGTTCTCCCCAAACAGACACCAATTTTCACGCCTTTTTTGAATGAATCTTACTACTTCTCACGAGACTGTATATCTCTCATCAAACTACTCAGGTCGCTCTCATTTAGGGGATTTCATATGTACACAGCACTGAATGGATGGGGTCCTCTCATATGATTTAGGTGCGGAGGAGGCCGAATCATTTAGCATTTACTCAACGATCTGAGGCAACTAATTAAAGAACCCAACACACATTCCGGATTACGTTCCCAACCAATTCTGAACAACGTTGACCATGTTTCACCACTAAGTCGCTTCTCTTCTATAATACACCACCTTCGCTCCTATTGTTAAATCTGACCACAACTTATATCTCTTAATTTTAATACTTCTCTCCAACAGCTCCATCCTGCCTACGCGTTTTTTCTGGCACTTTTGATCGGGCGATTGGGGGCATTGTTTTGCTTCTACGCTAACTATAATGGAAATACTGCTTTGGTCTCGGTGACGCTTTGAATTCTGCCGAACGGTTGGAGCTGTAATCGTTGTGGGAATGAGCAGGTATTCCTTCTTCGACGTTTAAATCTTCTCTCCTCATAAG